>BCLH01002403.1:35655-50435 GCA_001602315.1 Zoysia pacifica | reverse complement strand
AGTCATCCACACTCCCGTCTTGGAGGAGAAGAGGCAGAGCATGGCAAACAACGGCGACGGATTGATGCCGCATGGGTCGCCACCTGCTTTCCAGGACACGAGGAGGTCAGCCACTACGTAGTCGTCTGGTTCCCCTCCGCGGCACAGGATGCCAACATCTGTTTCCATCATCAAAAACACGCTCCTGCCGACCAAGCCCCGTGGCTTAACGGTGCACGCCGGAAGCCGACGCAGCAAAGGCGGGGACGAGATGCCGGCCGTGTAGACGAACATATCAGGGGCGCTGTAGATGTACCGCACATTCTGGATGTCGATGCTGAGGAGGACCAGGGGCCCGTCCGCGGACACGATGGTCGGAATCGCGGGTAAATCGAGTATCGACTCGGGTATGCCGTACGGCCAGTGGAGGTCGAGGTAGGAGACACTCGGCGGTGGCCTTAGGTTGAAGGTGAAGTAACCTGACTGATTGTTGGTTGTATGAACCGGGACAGCAGTGGCATCGTCTTCTACGGTCGCAGCGGCCGCGTCCTTGTCGTCGTAGCAGTAGGTGCGGCCAATCCGGTCCAAGAGCACCCAGTCCGGAAACGCACCGGTCTTCTTTGTCTCCGGCGAGGCGTTGATAGCGGCGGCCATCACCGGTGTTGACATAGAATCGGGATGACACCCAAGCCTAACCCTAGATGAAGGGGAAGTGGGGAGACGACAGAATGGCTACGGAGGCCGGCGACACCTACAGGCCAAACCTCCTAATCGGATTGAAGCGCGCCCACCAAGGCCCAATAGTGATAGGCGCGTCGTCCACCAGGTCAGGCCTTTTCTGCAAGAATTCGAATTATGCAGGCCAACGAGCTGTTAGCTCGGTGGCCAGGCTACCGGCTGGAGCGCCTGCCGCCTGAATTCGATTTCGGTCGAACGCGGGCTCGCACAGGGGTTTTCCCCAAAATAAATTTCAGGTATCCTCTCTCGCCTGGCATATGCAGAGGGTTTCGGTGATTTTTATGAGGATGCCATCTTCAATAGCTGTCTGTTTGTGTGTGTGGGGTGTGTACGTGTGTGATGGTGTGAGTGTGTGATTAACACATGAACAAATACTATAATTGTAACTAGTTGGGAGGATTAAAAAAAATTGAATTATGCAAAATAGCTTGGGGTAATTGCGATTACCCCTGTTTTAAAGAGTTAAATTTGATAATGGTTTTGTTTTTGAGATTTTGCAAAAAAAATCTGTTTTTTTAAGTTTGATAGTATCGTTTGCCTTTTTATTATAACTAGTTTTTGATATTAAAAGCTATGGTAAAAAAATATTAACTTACGAAAATAATATATTAATATTAAAATAAACTTTCTCCTTCTTCACCACAAATTAGTGGATGGATGGCAAAGGTGAAAATCGATTTGTTGGATGACTCAAAATAAATTTGTTTTATTTTTTAATAATTTTTTGGATCTCTTTTTTTTCCCAGGTAGTTGTATTTTATTAACTAACAATGGTCCTTGTGGGCTCAAGATCTCATATATTCGAAAGAGCTTGTCCGTTAAATTTATAAGAGGTGATTGTAGAGATATTTCATCTGTCAGATTTGTGAAAAGGAATAATTTTGGGTACATTTTTCTATATGCATTTGTTTTCTCATATATCACGAGATGCACTTTTTTCCTATAAAAACATGGCATATCAAATTCCAATGGGAAGAAAAAATAGAACAACAAGAAATGGATATGATCTTGTAATCAATTAGATTTTCTTCTTCAAATAAGAAAAAAATAAATGCCAATATTACTATGCATTGCAAAATCATGCATGACTGCATGCAGCAACATCATACTAACACTACTACAAAACGAGTCTATAGTGTCACTCAAAAAATTATAACAATATCGACCAAACGTAACAGCCGACACTAACAAGTCTTGATGGCCCTCAACGTTACGACCCGACACTGTTGGGACACTAACAATATCAGATGCAAGTGACATCATCCTACTAAACGACACTAATTTCTCACATTACACAATAGTGTCGGTACAAGTAAACGTCAAGAGCAACTGATAGTACAGAACACGACAGCAGTGTCGATCATTGCTTACTCTATCCAAGTCGAACACTAAAAAGAAACACTACAGTGTCGGTCAAACGTGATCTAACAGGAATCGACATTGATAATGAACATCTCAGTGTTGGTCTGCCAGACGTCAAGTGAAAACAAAACTAGTGTGTCTTAGCAGTGTCGGTTTTTGGTGTCGTAGTTGAGACGACACTACTATTGCCTGTATTCTGTCGTTTGTGATGATCTCAATATGTTCGGCACTGGTATTTTGTGTATAAATACTCGTTTCCTTCCTCTCGTCAGGCACTCTGTTCGATTCTGTTTCCAAGAGTGTGTCCGTACGGCAGCCAAAAAATTTAGAATACAAGGGGGACGGTTTTCATTTCGTTTTTAATCAACGGCGATTGCTCTAAGAGGTAAATCCATGTCATGTTTGGAAGTTTTATGGTCTTATGATGTGGTTTTAAGGTAGGTTTAGGGCGAGATATCGTGAGAGGAGTTTAATGTAAACCTAGCGTGTACAGACGTAGATTTAGGGCGAGTGTTATTGATCCCAACTAATTTTGTTGATCTATAAGAGTATTAGTACATAGTTAATTAGCTAGATCTCTAGTTTACATATATAACAAGACCTACATTATGGTGCAGGTGAGGGTAGGGGAGAGAGTGAAAAATTAATTGTATATCTAGTTAATTTTATATCCTACATATTATAATATTTTCTCTCTTTATTTCTTTTTATATTAGTGAATTGTGAAGATAGAGGACAGATCTTGGATGTATAATGGCTCTGACGGAAATCTATTTCTATATTTTAAAAATGTTACTTCATTTGTCAAAGCCGCTAAGACAAAAAATGTACATACGAAAACAAATAGATTATGGTGTCTATGTAAAAGTGCAAGAATGTTATAATGTTTGACACGTCTAAAATAATCCGTAAGCACTTGTTGGAAAATGGTTTCATTGAGAACTACTCAATATGGACCAAACATGGAGAGATACAAGCGAATACACCAAGCGTTGGAGAACAAGAAGTTAGGATTGGATACAACAAAGAGAGGGTAGGAGGTAAAAGGCAACATCGAAGAGCCAAAGTTAGAAGGAAACAACACAGAACAAAGGAATGAAAGAAACAACGAAGCTTTGATGTTGAGGAACTGTTGCACCACATTGGGCGCGAGAAAATCATGGAGAACAAAACGAGAGGATTAGATAACTTGCAAATTTTGGAGAAGGCTTTGAAAGACCTTTTATACACTGAATCAAACAGTTATGATAAGGAATGCATGATATTGCCAATGATGCTTGATCTTCTCACACTAAAGGCCAAGTATGGGTGGTCAGACACCAGCTTTAATGAATTGCTAGAGCTCTTTGTCAAATTATTACCCAAATCGAACAATTTGTCAACTAACACGTACCTTGCAAAGAAATTGTTGTCACCATTGACACTGGGCATACAAAAAATACACGCTTGTCTGAACCACTGCATATTGTACCGCAAAGAGTACGCAAACGACGTGAGATGTCAAGTGTGCAATGCCAGTCGGTACAAAAAGAATGATCAAAGTGACGATTCAGGTTCTATAAATCAACAAAAAGGAAAAAATGAGGAAGATAAACAAAAGCATTGGTAGCAGTCTGGATGACCAAGGTGGCGATAATAGAAAAGTTCCAGCACTTGTGATGTGGTACCTGCCAGTAATAGATTGATTTAAGCGACTATTCTTCAACTTTAGAGATGCTGAACTCATGATCTGGCATGCAGCCTCTGATGGGCGCAAAAAGGACGAGAAGCTTCAGCACTCAGCTGATGCTCGACAATGGAAAACCTTTGAAGTTAACCATCCTGAATTTACTAGAGATCCAAAAAACTTAAGGCTAGGCTTAAGTACTGATGAAATAAATCCCTTTGGTGAGATGACAAACCCACATAGTACTTGGTCAGTGATTCTAAGCCTATACAACACACCATCGTGGCTGTGTCACAAGAGGAAGTGTCCTATGTTAGCTATCCTTATTTATAGTTCTAAACAAGCTGGCAATGCTATAGATGTCTTTTTAGAACCTTTAACGGAGGATATGAAAAAGTTATGGTAAGACAGGACCTCACAACTATTTAACAGGAGGTAGACGTGCACAGAAAAGAAAGATGGTAGGAAGATGGTCCAAGAGATGCAGAAGATGAGATGGTTTTAAGAGCGTAGTTGCAACCCCATTTATAGCCCTTGGATCCTTCTAGTGGGCTCGAGCTAATAGTGTCGGTCAAGTATGACATCAGCATAAATCGATATTACAGTGTACAGCTACTAGTGTCATTCATTTATGATGTCATCAAAAACTAATATTACAACTAGCAATTGTTGTTGAATGTGGATGTCATCTTTAAGCGACATTTATAGTAGAGTACCGATTAACATATCATAAAATCATTGATGAACACATGGACAAGATCATTACAAAATAGAAATATCATTACAAATTGCAGTACTAACATTTTATAAAATTATTACAAATAGAGTACATGTTTTAAAGAGGTTTGACAGAGCCTGAAACTACAGGGGCCGCGTCTACCTCCTGCTAAACAGTGGTGAGGTCCTCGGAGGCCGACGCTTGTCACTGGTCTGGCTCGGCCTGCTCCTAGTGGAGAACGCAAACAACAAGTACAAGATGTAGTCTAGAAGACTAGAAATATCGTGATGACAGTAGTGCAAGAGCGAGAGAAGATGAGGATGTTCTTTATGAGCGTCCGCATGCTCTTCACCTTGCATCGGCCACTGCAAGGTTAAGAGCATGCAGACATTCATCAACAATGTCCGTATCTTCTCTCGCCCTTGCACTACAGTCATCATTATATTTTTAGTCTTCTAGCCTACATCTTGTACTTCATCTCCACATTCCTCGCTGGGCGTGGGCCGAGCCAGACCAATGACAGGCACTGGCCTCAGAGGACTTCGCCGCCGTTGAGTAGGAGTACACGCGGACCCTGCCGTTCTAGGCTCCGTCAAACCTCTTGAAGATAGTTCCTGGCTCTGTCAAACCTCTTGAACAGAGTTTGAACAAAGTTCCTGGCTCTGTCAAACCTCTGGACAGAGATTACAGGACACCAAACTTGATTTGACAACCTGCTTCAAATGAGAGCAAAAGATCTGATAAACAAATGATGTTGCAAGCACATCTGACAATCCAAATATAGAACTTGTATATGATCACCCAGTGACCAAGCTACCCATGCGCGACTAGACATCATAAGTAACAACTAAAGAAAGACCATATGCGTAGCGTGATGGGAGGAGGCTAAGGAGACTGCGGCAACTGTCGGGTGAGAAGCAAGGGGGCAGGGTTCATATATATAAGCGAGATTGAGTAGGTTTTAGTTAGTAGTGACATCACCAAAACACGACATTATAACATCAATAGTGTCAGAAATTTGTCAGATTTCTCACACTGCATTTTACTTGTATGAAATTGTAGGGCAAATATCATTATATACATCAAGAAAAAATATTAAAGATATTGTTAAAGTTATTAGCAATGTTTGCAGTGTCGGTTATTGTGACGTCTTGGTGCCCGACATTGTTAATCTTACTATATAAGCGACACTTGTTGAATCGTTCCACACTAAACCAGGTGGCCTTTTCATTTCTCGAGCGACGTTGTTACGCTGTCGAAATTTTTCGGCAACCCTAAACCCGCTGTTTCCACTCCCGTCGATGCTCCTTCGACACCGGCCGAGCCTCCCCGATTGTCCTCCTTGGCTCTGCACCCGTCGTGGCTGCGCGTCCTTCTCTGACCTCCGATTGTGCTTTCGCCTTCGACTTCGACGCCCACCGTGTTTCTTGCTATGTACGGCTCCAGTCTCCCTGTGTCTCCTCTCCCCCTCACCCATTCCGGAACCCTAATGTAAGTACCCTAAACTATTCTTTCTCGTTAAGCCGCCTCCTCCTCTTCCCCATTCTGGCAATTTGCAAACTGTAAGCCGCCTCCTCTCCCCCATTTCGACAATCTGCAAACTGTAAGCCGCCTCCTTTCCCACCATTGTTTCTCAATTCTTATGGCTTCGAAATGGTATATGACATTTTTGATGTATATACATATTATTTTTTAGTTTATGGATACATTGTAAGACATTCTTTGAGACAAAGGTAAAATTCCTAATTCCTATGTTTCTCCTGTGAATTTTATCTGATTCCTGTGAAATTCTTGTGTGAATCCCGTGTAATTGCTGTGTGAATTACAATGTCGGTTTGATGACATCAGCGAATGACACTGTTACAGTATAGTGTCGATATTGCTGATATTATCTTTGATCGACACTACTATGCCTATATGTCATCTGGATTATAAATATAATATAGTATAATCAAAATTGTAGGCACAATGTACTTTTTAGTTGTATTTGTGCTCGACGATGAAAGCAGACTAAGTGAGATGAGAGTGGCAGCATGGACATATCTTGCGACTTGCGATATCAGATATGTGTTGCCATACGAGTCAAGGACCTTAGAGCGTCGGGAGGCTATTAAATTGGCAACCCTCACTGAGAGCAAAAATCTTTATATTATGTACCCTCTTCTTTTTCTATAGATCATTGGATCTCTTTCATGATGTATCCAAAAATATGGGAAGGCTTGAATAGTTGACTTCGTTGATCGTAAGAGAAGTACAGAACATGATTCCATGGAAGTCCTTGATGCGTAACGACCTCTAATATCATTTTAATACTTTAGTGATTTGATATTCAAAGCCATCATGACACAATATTTTTTATTGGTGACAGCTCTTAATTACAAGTTCTACGTCAAGCATGGAGGAAAACACCATCCAAAATGGAAAGAAATTTTTTTTTGTCTATATCATTATATTTTTGTCTATATCTTTGAGACTTTTAACCTTTACATGTTGTTCCCAAAGTGTGAAAAATAGGCTCCTAGCAGTGTGCATTATGGCTACTATGTGTGGAAATATATAGAAGCTGGCTGTGAAAAATACATTTTCACACTGTATTTATATTTGCATTTTAGTAATTACTAATTATTTTTTTAATATTGGCAGGCAGACAAGCAGGTGCAAGTACAAGGAAGCCAATTTGATGAAGCCACACTCAATGACATTGCATCTCGGATGATCCGCTTCATGATGCATGAGTTTATTCATCTAATGGCTAATTGGTGCGGAAAATATCACAATTCTGAACTAATTCACCAAATTCAAGGCCGGGCAGAAGAGAATTAATGAACAAGATCAAAGTTTGCCGAGCAAATAAAATTTTAGTTGTTAGTTCTACGTGAAGTATTTATGTAGATGTGTAAATTAAGTTGCTGTTGTGGATGAACTTGTGTACATGTGTCACGCTAAACATTCACTTTGTGAATACATTGTCTCTGTCAATATATTTTATTAATCTGTTATTTGCATTTGATTTGTGTTATTAAGATGGCTTTTATTAAAATACATGGAAGTGTTGGTTTTGTGACATCATAGAAACCGAATTCAGGAAGTAGTGTCGACCATGTGATGTCATAATATATGACATGAGAGTCCTGTAAACAATGTTGAGAAAATTGACATCCTTGGGACTGACACTGTTGGCAGTGAGTACAGTGTCGGTTGCATGACGTCAACACAATCGAAACCACACTAGAAATGTCAGTATCGGTTCTATGACGCCATAATAAACAACACTGGTGTAACTAATAGCAGTTGGTCAGATGATATCATACCGTACGACACTGCCGCTGTAGTTACTTGCGTCGGTCAGGTGATATCATAGCAATCGATATTGCTATTTTTGTTACTAGTGTTGGTCAGATGATATCACGTCGTGTGACACTACTTTTGTTGTTACTTGTGTCGGTCTGATGATATCATGCCCTCCGACATTGCTGTTGTTTGTACTACTGTCAGTTAGGTGACATCATGCCGATCGACACTGCTGTTTTTTTGCTAGTGTCGGTCATGATGGCGTCACCTCCACCGACACTGAAGACACAGCTATCAGTGTCGGCCTGGTGGTGTCAACTGACTGACACTGATAATTTGATTCAGTGTCTGTTTCTTTGGCTCGACATTGATTACCATTTACAATAGTGAGGAATGTCGCACAGTTTGACCGACACTACAGAACCTTATGACCTGACATTGAAGGGTCTTTTCGTAGTAGTGTAAGTTGCATGCAAAATAATTTTTTATTTTCTTTTAACTTTCCCTTAGTTCGAGAGTTGTCAGAAGTACCTTTTAATTTCATTGACCTTCGTACTGCATTTTGACTGATATGTGTGGAGTAATTCGAGTCCTTAATGGCTGCGGTTGAGGGCAAACATAACTTTATCCTTATAGTTCCAATGTCCGTGCTTATACTACGGTATAAGAAAAATATTAATTTATTATTAATATTAAAATGAATTTTTTTTCTAACAACTTTTCTTTAATCTCATTTATTTGTTCTAGTTAGTTGTGTTTTGTTAACTAACAATGGTCTAGGTGGGCCCAATATCTGAGAGATCCGGAAGAGCTCATGTCTTAGATTTGTAAAGTGTATACGTGAAGAGATTTCATCCGTCAGATTTGTCAAAAGGGATAACTCTGGGTGCATTTCTTGTGTGCACATAGTTTAACTTATATGAAAGGATTAAAGACATCGAGAAGGAGGGGTTGAATCGGTAAACTTATAGTGTTAATTTTGCTACGAACTAAAACTACAAGACTCGATCGCAACGGAAGCAAACCTAAAAGTCTAGTAGGCCAAGACCCCTAACAATGCTTGTGAAATGAGAATAACTACAAGCAAGCACTAGCACAATAGCCACCAAGAGAAATCAAAGAATAACCTATCACATTACACAAACGGTAAGTAAATGCGGTAAGTAAAGAGAGTGAGATAGAGAATGTTCAGTGATTTTTTTTCGAGGTCTCAAAAGGTAGGCGCCTTCCCCTAATCCTCGTTGAACCACTCCCGTCGGAGTCTTGTTTCCTCCCGTCATTCTCAGAACGACGCTCACAAAGGTACGCTTCACTCTCGGAGTGAAGTCACCGGTGGTTCGGCTGTCGGACACAATACCCATGCGCTAGAGCAAGCCTCTAAGGCTCGGGCGCTCTCTCTTGGTGTCCCTTTCGAGCGGGGGACCCGAAACAGCGTACAAACTTGACGTTGTCTTCCACAAACTTCTTGAAAGCTGGAGCACTGAGTCCTAGCCGGTCTAGGCTGCCCACATCAAGAGTAATAGGTAAAGATTACTCCTCTCAAGCCTCTCAAGCTCTAAAAGTGAATGAATGGTCCCTATCACTCTCCTACTTACACCAAAGATCTCCAATCTTGCAATTTGATCTTTTGGTGGTGTCCCTTGGCTTCTTTCAAGATGGCAGCAGCAATTCTGGTCAAGGGCACACAAGAAAACGTCCCCCTTCACGGTTTAAATGGGCTCCAAGCTCAGAAACAAATGTTGGGGCGTGATGTCATAAAGCTGATTGCTTTATACAGTTACCAAATTGTTCGTGACTGAACCACTGGACTGTCCGGTAACTCTGATTCTTGCTCAGCCAGAGAACCACCCTCTCTGGAGTCCACTCTATAGGACACCGGACTGTCCGATGTTACCTTTATCAGATTGTATAGTGACTTTGACTTTTTGACCCCCAGAGACACCTTCTATGAACTTCAGCTCCTAGCTCATCGGACTGTCCAGTCATTGCACTGACGGACTGTCCGGTGACCTCACCAGACTGTTCAGTGACTGATTCTTTAGCTGGCTTCGAGCTCTGATCTTCGACTTTGCTTTCTCTGCCAACTTTAGTGCTTTCTGAGGATCTAAGGAGCATTCAAACCCTCTAACACTTGTATGATAGGAGACAAATAACCTCTACCCTCTTTAATAGTACCGACAATCCTATGGAGTCTCTAGGTAGTCCTTAGCCTTGGTCCACCGAAGCCCAGCAACTCTCTCTAGGATTGTCATCGTCAACCACCGAGAAAGCCCACCAAGTTGTTGTAGAATTAGTGGGGTGGAACCTGCAACACGACCGTTACCTATGGTTGCTCACTCAATCACCAAAATCAAATTATACCTTAAAGGGAACTTCAAAGGTCATGAAGCATACAATATCCTCCTTTTTAGTGATTGATGCCAACTGTAATACTTCCAAACAGTCCAAACGAGATGAAAGAAGATACAGAATGAAACGCATCTCAAATGAACACTTACCCCTTACCTTGATGACTCCATAGAAAAATTTTGCAAGGGTTTCCCTCCTTTGTCGTGGGTAGGACCCGATTCTCCACCTGTTTGGTAGCTCTCTCCCCTTTGTCATCTAATCATCCAAAAAGATAGCACTGAGGAAGCAAATAGAGAGGGAGAACACTGGTTCGACAAAGGAGTCGCGCTCGATTGAGAATGAGATGGGAGCGCATATGCACGTGGAACCTGCAAAACATATAAGCACTAGGAGCCATACACAATGAATCCACGAGGTTAGTCCAGAAACCAAGTGAAACTCAACAAGTTGAAAGATCAAATAAAAAAAAGCTCATCAAGAGTCACAAAAGAGCCTATGAAATCTGTCAAATAAAATTCAAAAGCCCTATCTACCCAACCACGGCCTCCCCCTAAACAGCTAGCTCTCAAAGGCGCAACACCTCATGTCTCACACCCAACTCCTAAGAAGAGTCTAATCTTGCACGAATGAGAAACTGGGTGCAGTGATGATCGGAGGCTGCTCCTCTGAAGCCTGAGCTGCTGGCGCTGACTGCTCTCCTCTTGGCTGCTCGGTATCATCAAATACGCTCAACCCACAAGAAGACGTTGGGGAAGGCTCCTTGACCTCAGCTGAAACTGGCTAAATTGCAAGAACCTGAGTTGACTCCTCTGGAGAGTAACTTGGCCCCACAAGAATATCAGCCTTTGGAGCTTTGGGCTGCTCAGCTATGGAAGTAGACGGCTCTAGCTATGAAGGCTCTAGCAGTGGCTCGTACAAAACTAACTCAAAAGTGGTACCCTCAAAAGTGAGAACTCTCGGAGCAAGAGGTGAACTTCCAACTGTTGTCCCTGTCTCCAAAGTCAAAACTGATACTCTAGGTTCAGACATAAGCACGGACATGGAGAACGAGCAAACTGGAGAGAACTGAGAAGTAGTAACTGGAACGCTGACTCCACCAGTAGTCATCACTGTGCTGGCTGCCCCAAAAGGTATAAATGGTGAGAACGGGGCCGAAAGCATTGACGAGAATGTGGCCTGCTACTACTGCTGCTGACTCTGGCTCTGTAGCTCAGATGCGAATGCTAGCACTGAAGTGTACTGGGGCTGAGGTGCAGTCGACTGGAGCTGTGGAGGCAGGGGGCTTGGCAGCGTGGTCGATGGAAAGCTTGGAAGAGGTGGCATACCGGACCCCTATAGAAACGAAGCAATAGCTCCAAACCCAGCAGACATGTATGATATGGCCGCAGCCTTCTCCAGCAGTGTGCGCTGTGATCTCTCAAAGAGCTTCCTATCCTACTGTCTCCTTTCCTCTACGAGCTCCCTCTCCAGACACAACCTCTCCTCGAATGCCACCCTCTCTCAACATATAAGCTCTACCTGCTCCTCTCTTAACCTCCCCTGCTCCTCCTGCTCTGCCTGAATAGCACCTAATCTAGCAGCAAGAACAGGGTCAAGGGTAGCACGAGATGTGGGAGTCTCGTCTTGAACTGGAGCCTCTGTGCTCCCAGCACTCGACTATACTCCAACTGGAGCCTCAGTGTCCTCCTCATCTGGGCTGTCGTCTCCTCTCCTCCAGGGGTACTCTGTGAAGCAGATACTCGAAGTACCTTGAAATCTATTGGCTCGACAGGAGTAAAAAGGAATAGTAATCTCTGGCAGCGCACTGTACTCCTCCTCAGACATCACATTACTCCTCCTCAGCATCTGATAGATAAATGGAGCAAAAAGCAACTTTCAAGCACCAATCCCCTCAGATCACATCCTACTTCTGAGCAAGCAGCAAGTCAGTCAAGTCAAATAGCTCGTGTCGCAGCAAGAAGCAGAGCAATCACTGATGCAATATGATAATTCACTCTCTGTAGCCGGCATGAGGTGCTATCGACCTCCCAAACAACCCTTTCAAAACACGTGCCTCGTGTGTCAAGCGCAGAGGGTGCCTCACATAGTGCTCATCATGCGAAGGTGAGAAGGCAACACTCATCCTCTCATCACTTGGCTCCATCCCTCCAAAAGGTCTGTAAGGTGGCAAGAGCACAGAATGGGCTAGAGTGTGGATCCGTGTCTCAGAAGCAACAAACTCTAAAGCGGTCAGGACATCGGATCGCTGAAACAGATATGGCTCCCCTCCATACATGAACCACAAAGAAGAATGATCTTGGGAGATCCATAAGGAGGCATAGAACTCAAGCACAACCTCCTCACTATATCTCAGGGACTGGGTGACAAGCTCAAAAAGACCTGACAAATAACTGATGTGCTCCTTCATGTCAATCCTAGCTCCTCTGCTTAGTGCCTCTAAAGAACAGTGTCTATGTGCAGCAAACACTGAGCTCTTGCCCTTATTGGCAAGCTATCTCCTGAGAGCCTAAAAAATCCTTTGCTGTAGGATAGTCCAAAACTGCCCTGCATCAGCATGCCTAACAGCGGGGACCCAAACAATAAAGTCCACTCTCCTCTTGGCTTTGATGGCCGGGCTCTTCAGCTTCAGCAAATCCCCCTCAATCTCAAGAACACGATCCATGGCCTGACGAGCTCTCTCAGCTCTAGCAGTGCAGATCTCACACACGCCAGTCTTCAAGTGTGGACACATCCATGCCCTCTACTGTGAAGCACTCTGAGCTAGCCCTCCCTCCGCGGTTCTCGACTGCTGATTGGCAGAAGCTCTCCGCGGCTGCACTACTCTCTCTGTAGGTGATAGGACTTAAGGTGCCCGATCTTTCGGTGTGGTAATAACTATCGATTTGGTGGAGTCGACCCTCACGATCCGACTACAAACGAACAGGTTGTGTGTGCTTTAGCAATCGCAGAACCAACTCCGAATGTTTATTGACCATGCTGGACAGCAAGATCAACCTGATCACAAAGATTAATTCCTGCAAGCAATCGAAGAACAAGCAAGAACAAGATGTGGCAAACTAGGTATCTCTCACAATATGGGTTTCTCAAAGCTGTCTAACAGGTGGACGTTGGACACAACTGAAGATCAGAAAGTTTGCATAAGAGCTAAATTATTACAAAAGAAAACCTAAGTCTTTTTTGGTGGTGGCTGGGACCTTTAAATAGTGTGGAGGATGACCAGGGGGTGCTGGGGTCGTCCTCAAACCCTAGGACGCGCCCTTAATGGGCTCAACTTGATACACGGGCCATCGGCCCAAGTTGAGGTGATGCAGCACCTTCTGAATTAGAACGACAATTGCTGCTTACTCGGATGTGATATGAAGGTGAGGCTGGATCCATTGAAAAGTAGACTTGATGAGCTTTTCGGAATGTACTTAAACACCCAAATTGAATTTCATATGAAGTCGTGGCTTTTGTTGCAAGTTTGTACTATTTTGCAGTCCGAATCCTCCATGTGTGAATATTTCTATTGACGTCCTCATCAGAGCATATGATGTCCACATCATCCTTACCCACTTGAATTAGAGTCGTCCTCGACTCAAGATCAGAATGTAAAAGTGCTACTCCAATATGCCCTCGTGAAATCATAAAGGGTGGAGGCCACGGAGGCATGTATGTGGTCTCATCATCCTCTCCCACTTGATTTGGAGTCGTCTTCGACTCAAGCACAGATTCAAAACCAGCTATGCCACTGTGCCTTGTAGAAATCTTAAAAGGTGGAGGTCACGGAGGTATGTATGTGACCTCATCATCCTCCTCCGCTTCTTTTGGAGTCGTCCTCGACTCAAGGTTAGATTGGAGAACCGTCACTCCACCGTGCACTCCAAAAATCATAAGAGGTGGCGGCCACGGGGGTATTCGGAAGCGGTCAAGTAGTGCCACAAAGATCTCATCATTCTCTCTTTCTTTACAGCTAGCCGTCCTCGGCTTTTATCCAGTGGTCGAAACAATTTGTTGCTGTCATGTTGGAACAGGGGATGAGTACGTAGCTTGGCCACAACAGCAACTTCTCCTTCTCCATGAGCTGCTCCTGTTGATAGATCACAAAAGTAGAGAAACTTTGCAAAGCATTATTAGTGTTAGTGCATGCTATTGTTTGATCCTGTTTTTGCATTTCAAAAGGGTATTTCAGATTAGTACAAATGACTATTTTAGATACTAAGAAATCTTCAATGTCATCGTATTTGCCAATAGAAAAAAAAAACACAATTGCTAAAATGTTGCGAATTACAATTCTGAAATAATCTCTTCTCTAAATAATTCAGGTTACAAAGAGCATCAAATTCAATATAACCTAAATAAGTTAAAGAAGATATGAGCTCTAACTTTGCATCATTCAAATCAGCGCAATAAAAATGCTTCTTCTCCACATGTGTGTACTCAAGAACAACATTTTCTACTCCATACACTAGTTGTGTTTTCGAGATGAACAAAACATGGTCACACAACTTGATGCAATCATAGGACAAATATGCATTACAAAACTAAGCATAAGTTTTAATAAGAGATAAAGTATCACACAACTCTTCTTTATCACATTTCCCTTGTGACAAAGGCACATCAGCAACACATTCCATAATTTTCTGATGGTGATTGTTCATGCTTGTATTTTTAGACTATAAAAGCTGATTTTCAGCA
>BCLH01002403.1:16618-35650 GCA_001602315.1 Zoysia pacifica | reverse complement strand
ATGTATTTCCATTCAAGCAAAGCACTTTCAGTCAAAACACTCGAGGCAATGTAAATTTTTTTCTTTTCAGGCAAGTCATGTGCATCAAATTCTTTATCTACATTTAGTTCCCTGCAAAAGAAGGTATTGATACAAACCTTAAAGTCATAAAAATGATACAAACCTTAAAGTCATAAAAGTATTCTTTAACAGTCATACTATTCTGCTTCAATTTGTCTAATTTGGCACGCAAATGATTAGCATAAAATGCAAGAATAAAGACATCTCTAAAATGACATTTGAAGTCTTTCCAAGATTTTAGAACTTTATTGTGACTATAAATGTATTTCCATTCAAGCAAAGCACTTTCAGTCAAAACACTCGAGGCAATGTAAATTTTTTTCTTTTCAGACAAGTCATGTGCATCAAATTCTTTATCTACATTTAGTTCCCTGCAAAAGAAGGTATTGACGAACTGATGACTTGCAAAATATCATCCTTTACCTTATGTTGAAGCATCTGCATATCTTGGTGAGGTTGTAAACCACCAGCTCCCTTTTTCTTGATTGTGCCTATCATGGTTAGTAAATAGCAAAATAAATTGACAACGAGCTAGGTTTTGTCCAACTCGATTCCCCTCAAGCTTGCTCAACTAAGTTCTTACCAAACCAGCAGGGGTGATTTGCAATCAACGATGTCAACATGCAAAGATTAGTGGAGTGATTGTCAGGGACACAAAACCTGTTTGCTGTAGTAATCTTTGGAGCTTGGACAGTTTGAATTTGTAGCAAGGATTAGTACACTCAAAACAGAAAATGCAAAGTTGAATAAGTGTTCAACAACAGTATGGTGTTGGTCCTAGGCTAAACCCTGCTAGAGACGCGAGCCTAGACACAAAGATAGTCCAACAAATGATAAGAAAGGCTTAGGACAGTAGCAACTAAAACACACAGCACTTCTCTCTGTTTTTTTCAATTCTTTGACTTTCTTTTTCTGCAACTTCTCTTTTTTTTGTTTTATTTTCTTTTTCTCTCCCTCTGTTTTCTTTGTGATGGAATGAAAATAGAGATGAACAAAAGTGCAGTTAGCAGATAGGATATCGCAGATCTCTTTTGTGATTGCGACACGCTCGGGTGGTATTTTATGACAAGTGCGGATCTGTTGGAAAGATAACACGAAGATCTTTCCAGGTTGTATAAAAATGTGCCAAACAAACAACAGATCGCAGAGATATGGTTGTTTTCTTCTGCACAAAAATCTGGTAACCGAATCTGTTATTTGCAACAAACTCATATCTAGATTGATTTCTTACTTCTATTGTAGATATGATCTAGAAACGTGACAAGAACTCAAAACTCTAATGGATTAAATGCAAAGACCAGCAACACGACACGATAATGCAACCACGAATTCAACAACGCTAATTATTGAAAATAGTGATGCACAGGCTCAAAGGGTATAGGACAAAGGAATGATTCAATATTTTTTTGTATGGCTTTTATGTGGACAGTGAGAAAATGAATGAAATGATAAACGAGATGGGATAAATCTCACCGAGCAACCTGGCTCTGATACCACTTGATAGGACTTGAGGTGCTCGATCTTTTGACGAGGTGATAACTATCGATTTGGTGGAGTCGACCCTCACGATCCGACTACAAACGAACAGGTCGTGTGCACCTTAGCAATCACAGAACCAACTCTGAATGGTTATTGACCGTGCTGGACAGCAAGATCAACCTGATCATGAAGATTAATTTCTGCAAGCAATTAAAAACAAGCAAGAACAAGATGTGGCAAACCAGAAATCTCTCACAATATGGGGTTCTCAAAGCTGTCTAACAGGTAGTCGTTGGACACAACTGAAGATCAGAAAGTTTGCATAAGAGCTAAACTATAACAAAAGAAAACTCAAGTCTTTTTTGGTGGCGGCTGGGACCTTTAAATAGGGTGGAGGACGGCCAGGGAGAGCTGGGGTCGTCCTCAAACCATAGGAGGGCTCAACTTAATACATGGGCCATCGGACCAAGTGATGCAGCACCTTTTGAATTGGAACGACAATTGCTGCTGACTCGGATGTGATATGAACGTGAGGCTAGATCCATTCGAAAGTAGAGTTGATGAGCTTTTCAGAATGCACTTAAACACCCAAATTGGATTCCATATGAAGTTGTGGCTTTTGTTGCATGTTTGTACTGTTTTGCAGTTCTAATCCTTCATGAGTGAATATTTCCATTGACGTCCTCATCAGAGGATATAATGTCCACATCATCCTTACCCACTTGAATTAGAGTTGTCTTCGACTCAAGTTCAGAATGTAAAAGTGCCACTCTAATATGCCCTCATGAAATCATAAAAGGTGAAGGCCACGGAGGTATGTATGTGGTCTCATCAGTATGGGTGGTAGGCACTCTCTGGCGAGTAGACCTCCTCAACTCTCCCTGACCCTTTGCACCTGGGATCCTCAAAGCTCCAGCTCTCCTATGCGGGGGCGCATCCACATCCGCTGCTGCTAACACTCTATACCACTCGAGATCACCTGTCCTCAGCTTCTTCTTCATCTTCTCGAGCTCTACAACATTGCCCTTTCCCTTCTCCTCTGCACTAGACTTCTGTCTGCCCATCTATTAACTGTCAAACTGAAAGGCAATTATCGTTGAAGAAACACTGACCAGTTGGCACTACAAGATAGGATTAATTTCAAGAAAGAATGATTAATTTCTAACTCAAGATAATTAAAGAGTAATGTGGAATTCGGCTCGAAAGGCTCGATAGTTGAGTGCCTGGAGTCCTGAGTTTCCCAAGATCTCAATGTCTTGCTCAATGCCATGGTCTGTGGACATGGCTCCGGCTGTTGCGAAGGAGGAAGGCTGAAGCTAAAGCTCAGCGGAATCGGTGCCTGCTTCTGGTGTTCTCTCTCTGGAAGGGCGATGCACTGCAACTTGAACGCCTAATTAGGAACTCACCATCCATCTTCGATAGTGTGTGGGTATTCTTGGATGTGAGCATTTCTTCTACATCCAGTGAAGGAAACTGTTAGAGATAACCAAAAGATAGCAGATCTGCTTTGTATTAGTGTACTAATGGGCCGACTCGAAAGCCCATTACTTGGATCTATATAAAAAGAGGTGGGGCTAGGGGTTTAATGATCTCACCTGTTCAAAATATTAGCCACCGCCTCCGTTGTCTCTCCTAGATGAACCCTAGCCACGTCGTCGGTGCCAGCACACCATGCACAACCTTCCAACCCCGTACGTGTGGATACTGCAAGGAGGCGCTGCATCTGTTATGTTGTTCGACTGGATCAGGAGGAGCTGATTATTGTGAACGACTATGTTGGACCTCGCTGCTCCAACACTGTTTTCGCTCCACCTACGCGTCTAGTGGTAGTGATTCATGATCCCCTCTTACAAGGTTCCTTGATTAAACGATAGAAATTATTTTTAAGTTACCGTAACCTATTGTTCCTGAGCAGTGGCATCAGAGCCGGCTTTGTGTAGTTTGTGATTTGGATCATACGAGTTTAGGTGATACGATCTAATGAACGATATGCTTATAGTAGAACTGCATGTTGCACATATAGTAGACGCCTTCCCCTAATACTCGTTGAACCACTCCCGTTGGAATCTTGGTTCCTCCTGTCGTTTCTAACACGATGCTCACAAGAGTACGCTTCACTCTTAGAGTGAAGACACCAGCGGTCTGGCTGTCACACACGATACCTAAGTGCTAGAGTAAGCCTCAAAAGCTCGGGTTGCTCCCTTTTGGTGTCTCTTTTAAGCGGGAGACCCGAAACCATGTATAAACTTGCCGTCGTTCTCCTCAGAAGCTCGAACACCAATTCTTAGCCAGTCTAGGCTACACAAACAAGAGTAATAGGCAAAGATCAATCCTCTCAAGCCTCACAAGCTCTAGAAGTGTTTGAATGCTCTCTATCATTCTTGTACCAGCAGGAAAGATCTCAAATCTTTCTTGTGCTCTCTTAGTGGTGTCCCTTGGCCTCTCACAAGTTTTCTCCAGCAGTTCAGACCTCAACCACATGCAAAAGCATCCTTCTCCATGGTTGAAATAGGCTCCAGGCCCAAGAACTACCATTTGAATGTGATGTCACCGGACTGTTTGGTGACTGAACTACCGAACTATCCAGTGACCCTTTCTTCTATCTGGTCAAGGAAACACCCTCTTTGGAATCTATTCCATATAACACCGGACTGTCCAATGCATACCTTCACCGGATTGTCGGATGATTTTCACTTTTGGACTCACAAGACATTTTCTCTAGACTTCGGCTTCTAGGTCACCGAACTGTTCGGTCACAGAACCACAAGACTGTCTGGTCATAGCACTACTGGACTGTCTGGTGACTTTTCCACCTTGACTCTACAGAGCACCTCTCTCTGGACTGGCTTCTCTAAGGCTCAGCGGACTGTCTCATGACCTCATCAGACTGTCCAGTGACTACTTTTTAGCTGGACTTGAGCTTCAGTCTTTGACTCTACTTTCTCTGACATCTTCAGTGCTTTCAAAAGATCTAAGAAGCATTCACACCCTTCAACACTTTTATGGTAGGAGACAAATGACCCTACCCCCTTAATAGTACCGGCAATCCTATAGACTCTTTAGCTAATCTTTAGCCTTAGTCCTCCAACGCCTAAAAACTCTTCTTGGGATTATCCTTGTCACCCATTGAGAATGCCCACCATGTTGTAGAGATTAGCGGGGTGAAACCTACAATCATAACTGTTACCTATGGTGTTCATTCAATCAGCAAAATAAATTTATATCTTCTAGGAGGTCATGAAGCTTACACACGCATCTATCCCTAGCAGCTGGAATCACCATGTATTGTGATCTACCATAAAAACCTAATGAAAATGCGAGGCATGGTGAATGGTCCAAAAACAACTAGATTTGATCTATCCGAGGAAATGTTCGTTGCATTTTAATAGATATGGTCTATGAAATCATGTGAGGTTTCCAAGGAGGGTGGCTAGCCCCTTGACCAACCCCCACTCACTGACCGGCCAGTGGGACTGCGGTACAGACCCGCATCTAGATTGCTACTCACCATTACTCGCCTAACTCATTTTTGCAGAGAATGTTGTGAATAGTATGGCCTAAGATGTGTATGTGATGCATGTAATTATTTTCATGGCTTGCAAATCATGTCTCAACAGCCAGGTTCAGACTATCAGGTTCACACCATGAAAATGATGTGGCCGATGCTCTCACCAAGATGGCTTCTGAGCGAGATTCCATCTCTGATGACGTATTTCTCAAGATCCTTGCAAAATTGACCATTAAGCTCAAGGATGACCCTCCCACCTAGAACCAGAGGTCAGAGTCGGTGACCGAGCCCTGACCCTAGGACCCGAGGTTATGGCCATCATGCCCAACTTGTCTCGGGGCAACTATGCCTTTCTAAGGAATGACACCCACCCGACTGACACCAACAAAATGAAGCGTGTTGCCTGTCGTGCCAAGGCTTACATCCTGCTCAACTCTGAACATACAAGATAGTGCGAGGCTCCAGCATTACATCCCTCAGGTGGAGGGTTGGCAATTCCTAGAAAACATTCACGCGGGTGTGTGCGGGCATAATGTCACCTCGAGGACCTCAGATGGAAAAGCCTTCCGATAGGGTTTCTACTAGCCCACGATGACCTCATATGCCGAACAGTTAGTATGATCATGCAAAGGTGCCAATTATACGGTCAACAAATGCACATGCCAACTCAAGAGTTCAGACAATCTTGATCACTTGGCCATTCACGGTATGGGGACTTGACATCCTCTGGCCTTTTCCTATAGCACCTAGGGGCTTCACCCATCTCTTTGTCATCGTTGACAAATTTACCTAATAGATTGAAGCCAAGTCAGTCCCGAGCATCTCCGCTGCTCGAGTCATTGACTTCTTCTATGACATCGTATGCTGGGTTTGGAGGTCCCAAACTCTATCATCACAGAAAACGATTGACAATTCACCGGCTGAGAGTTTCAAAAATTCTATGATGAGTACCATGTCTGACTCGACTTGCCTTCGTGGCCCTTTTGAGGACCAACAAGCTGGTTGAGAGTGCCAACAGAATGGTGCTTCGAGAACTTAAGCCTCGACTCTACAAACCATCGAGCAGGTGGTCGGATGATGGGTCCTAGAGCTCCCATCCATGTTGTGAAGCATGCGTACGACCCCGAATAGGATGACAGGCTTCACTCCCTCCTTCATAACCTTTGAAGCGGAGGTCGTACTCCCGACCAACCTCGGCTTTGATTTTGATAGTCCGTATCTACAAAGAAGAATGGTCGGAGAAAGCACGAGCAAGATGTACTAGACGAGTTGAATGAAGCCTGCAATGTGGCCATTATCTGATCCGTCAAGTACTAGCAAGGTCTAACCTGCATGACGAATCAAGGTAGGGCCTTTCGTGTGGGAGACCTGGACCTCAACAGAGTCCAAACTACGGTTGGCCGCACAAACTGTGTAAAGCTTAGTCAGTAAATTATACTACATTAGGTATGTGGTATGATATCTATTAGAATACACCTCCATTAAAGAGGTCAAATATAATCGCTTAAGCAACAACTAAGAAAAGGTTAACAACAAAAACAGCTGTTCCACCTGTATTCTTTCAATGGATCTTTCTCACTTGTATACAATACATATCCAGTGCAACTTGCGTCATATTGATGTCCTGATGTGAAATGAAAATAGAAAGAAAAACGAATTATTATGGAGTACACTAATTGTAAATTGAGAAAATGCAAATGCTGGTATTTCACGAAGTAATACCTGAAAATGATCAATGAGGTGTTGCTTGTGGTGTCTATGTAGTGTATCTATGAACTTCAAGTTGAGTTTACAATTGAACTTATCCTGATAACCAAAAAAAAGGCGCATTAACTACAAAAGATCAGATTGTGAGTTGAATCAAAATCAAAGCCTAATCACAATGCGTTATCCAAAGTACGGAATGGCAAATAATCAGTTATCCTTGACCTGGCAGTTCCAAATGAACTAGCTAAAAGTAGATGAAATTAAGAATCTTTGAATAAGTAAGGAACAATTGTTCTTACATTGCAGCTAAGATAAGTCAGTGATGATAACTCCTTCCGCAAATTTTCATCCACATGATAACCACAGAATTTATCATCATCACAAGTCGCATAAAGGATAAGATCATTGTTATCCCCTGGATCATCTACGAGGAAAAATATATCCAATGCAAACCATATTTATCAGGAAAGAAGTGCAGTATAAATATTGGAAATAGCAGATTACAAAAAATGGCAGCCAGCAATGACATGGCCAAAGCTGTAACGCACGAAAGCATATCAAATACAAATGTACCGACTCAAAGAAATGATATTTCAACTTATATTACCTCTAGCTGATGAAAGATCTACTTCTTCATACTTCTCTTGCATATCACTTAAGATGCACTTATCAGATACTTCAAATGAGTCAAATAGAACACGGCACCCTTTGCCATATTTATCATCGAATGATCGAACACCTCAAGTCCTATCATTCAATCAGATGTTGCCATCAAATGCCAGCAGGGTGCAATCCTCATTGATGTATCTTTGCATACCAGAATACATACCAAGGTTTAGTGGATCCTTACCATCCTCCTCACCCCTACCAGAATGATTCATCTTGCCTAGCACCTTGTAGGCCTCCAACTGAATCAAATCCACAAGCAACAAGTAGATCTTCACTCCTATCTTTAGAGCACAGCTTACCTGGTCCACGAAACCAAATATATTTCAAACATACTGTACATATCTCCACTCTCATATCGCGTAAAGCAAGTGTAAATGGGTTAGTTTTGCGCTTGGGCACCTTCTGGAAGTTGGTTCCATCATCGTCCTCTCTTGCCTGGATGATCTCGATAAGGTGGTCTGATGAGACTACATACATACCTCTATGCCCTCCACCCTTAATGATTTCACGAGGGCATATTAGAGTGGGACTTTTACATTCTGAACTCGAGTCGAGGACGACTCTACTTCAAATGGGTAAGGATGATGTAAACATCATATCCTCTGATGAGGACGTCAATGAAAATATTCACACTTGGAGATTCAGACTGCAAAATAGTACAAACTTGCAATAAAAGCCACAACTTCATATGGAATTCAATTTGGGTGTTTAAGTACATTTTGGAAAGCTCATCAACTCTACTTTCGAATGAATCCAGCCTCACCTTTGTATCATATCCGAGTCAGCGGCAATTGTCATTCCAATTCAGAAGGTGCTGCATCACCCCAACTTAGGCCGATGGCCCGTGTATCAAGTTGAGCCTATTAGGAGGACGACCCCAGCACCCCCTAGTCGTCCTCCACCCTATTTAAAGGTCCCAGCCACCACAAAAAAGACTTGAATTTTCTTTTGTTAGACAGCTCTTATGCAAACTTTCTGATCTTCAGTTGTGTCCAACGACCACCTGTTAGACAGCTTTGAGAACCCCGTATTGTGAGAGATTTCTGGTTTGCCACATCTTGTTCTTGCTTGTTCTTCGATTGCTTGCAGTAATTGATCTTCGTGATTAGGTTGATCTTACTGTCCAGCACAGTCA
Organism: Zoysia pacifica; assembly: GCA_001602315.1. Classification (NCBI taxonomy): domain Eukaryota; kingdom Viridiplantae; phylum Streptophyta; class Magnoliopsida; order Poales; family Poaceae; genus Zoysia; species Zoysia pacifica. Next base: position 27,092 of record BCLH01002403.1, on the reverse strand, counting down.
ATAACTATTTAGAGTTGGTTTTGTGATTGCTAAAGCGCACACGTCTTGTTTGTTTGTAGTCGCATCGTGAGGTCGACTCACCAAATCGATAGTTATCACCTCACCGAAAGATCGGGCACCTCAAGTCCTATCATGGTCTCTAAGCCCCACCTCCCACATCTTCTTCTGGTTAATTTTCTGTCCAAAAAGTTCCCCAGAATAAAAAAAATCAACGTAAGATTAGCGAGAGGAACTTAGCCGCCTAGGGTTGGGGGAGCAACTGTACAAGCTCAGACACAAGTTTGATGCAGTTGCGGAACTGGTCCAAGACCCGGTCGCGGCGAGGTTGTTATGCTGCTGGGTCACCGAGGGCGATGCAAGCGATGTGATCAGGGAGCCGCGGTGTACGAAAGCGACACGGGCTTTTGAACCCAGCGGGAATGCCGGCGGCAGTGACTGAAGCAGAACCCACGTGCCGGCCGCGATACCACAGGCGTGCGGCGGGGAGGACCGTGGCGCGGGGGCGCCCTCCGCCGCCGCCATCGTCGTGTGGGAGCAGTGTGGTGGGCGGCGCTGGGGCACGGAATGGGCGAGGGCTATGGTACAGTGGCAGAAGGTGAACAGTTGGGTTGGGGTTGGGGTTGGAGATGGGTAACTAAATCCTCTCTCTTGGGGTAAAAAATGCAAAGGGCTACTATAATATATTTTCAACCATCCAATCAAAAGTGAACGGTCTAGACACTGCAGTAAAAAGTGAACAATAAAACATACGTAAACAACGTCGGTTTTTATTGTAGCTGTACGAATTTGATACTTTACCTGCAATTAACACTATTCACCATACATGGATAGTATTTCTCTACTGCAGACAAAATGGATTCGGTTGGAGTTCGAGTTCGAATTGAGATCTAAATGAAATGTTAAGATTTAATAAGAAGTATTTGAGCATCTTTAAAAGATCCTCATTAAGTCCCTTTAAATTAAATTATAAAGAAAAAGTGTAAAAAAATCTCTTCCAACAACTCACTTAAACACCATTTTACTTTCGAGGATCTTCAAAAATCTCCTATCCAGAGTTAGATCTGGAGAACTTGCTGGGTCTCAAATCTCATCTCTCGTGCAACTACCAGTGAGACTAATTGTTCACTTAGTTCCAATTTAAATATTTAGGGAAGCTCTTAGAGGAGGTGATTAAAATGAATCTCGAAATTTTTTTGGCAGACCTCAAAAGTACCTTTCAAGATGATTTTTTGAGGTGCAACTATTGGAGATGCTCTAAATAAACAATGTATATGTTTTTTCTTACTCCCTCTGTTTTCTAATTGTTGTCGCCGTTGACTTCAAACATCAACTTTGACCATTTGTCTTTTTCAAAAAATAAATTCAAATGTATAAAATTATAAGATGTAATAATAAAGTGAATCATAACAAAATATAAGATATTCATTAAACTTTTTTGAATAAAACAAATAGTCTCCATGGATATGTGGACCTTGAGGGCGCCAGGTAATCCTTCGAACCGATCTGTTGGTTCATTCCCCCGTGGTCAGGGAAGTCGAGACATGGTGAAGTATCAATATGGGGTTGGGGATTGTCATGTGAGTGGTGGTGCTCGACACCCCCCGCCCCTGTAGATTTGATCTGGGGGGAGATAGCGCGGGATTGGGGGATGTGGTGCACGCCAGGAGTAAGGCCATGGTGGCCCAAATGCTCAGCCTGAACGGCACATGGAAGGGAGATCTTCTAGAGTGGTCATAGGCGCTAATGTGCGTGGCAAAGCTCTAGAACAAAGTTCTAGCTCTAAGGAACCTCGATGTTTCCAGTGTCGGGATTACAGTCACCACCAAATGGAGTGTACCAAGGAACATGTCTGCTATAAGTGTAAGCAATTTGGGGACATGGCTTTCAAATGTGATGAGGTTAAAGCTTTTGCATTAAGCTAAGGTTTTTATGTCATCGAAATCCCTGAAGCAGATGCAATGGGCAAGGAGCCTGTTGGTCGAGTTTTGGTGTTGCATGGGGATGCTTCTAGACAGAAGATAGAGGAGTTGAAAAATATGATTGATGGTGCTTGGAACTGGAGGGTGAGGGCCTTGTCACCAACGGAATATGTTGTAACCTTTCCTACTTCTCAATTGCTGGACACCTTATCCAAGCTCTCGGAGCTCTTGACTGCCAAACATTGCTTAAAGATAAAAGTGTCGAAGGTGTTCTCTGATTCAAAGGCTACCTCTATGCTACAAACAACATGGATGAAAATTCATGGAATTCCTGCTATTGCTAGATCAAAAGAAGTGGTGAAGAAGGTGGTAGCTATGGCAGCTGAGCCACTTCTGGTGGATGATCTCTCTCTACTTCGGAAAGAATCGGTGTGTGTGAAGGTCTGGTGTTGGGATCTGCTCCAACTCATAGGTAGTGTGGAGTTATTTTTCAATGGCATGGGGCATGAAATATGCTTCGTCGGTGAGGGCTACCTAGGCAAATCCATTGGAGGAGGACTGGGACCATCTGGAGGAGGGCAAGGCTAGGGTGGTCATGACCACAAGGACGATGAAGAATGATGTTGATTTTGCTGATGGAGGTTTTGATGCGGATGATCCTACTGTAGACTGGAACAAGTTTTTTGACTCTAGTGAAGATCAGATGATGGTGGAAGGTATGGCTCTTGTTAAGCATTACCTGGGGGGTTTGCTCTGGTGTCTCCTATAGCATTATGTAATCATAATGATGACTCTGCCATTCACTGTATGGCTGAAGGGGGAGATGTGCCGACCATTATACCAGTCCCAGATCAAAAGGATGTAGAGTGGTAGCACAACAAGCACCGGTTGCCATATACTCCGCTTCGGCTAATTGAAAGAGCCACATCATTTTTCTTTTTGAGCTCCAAGCAACCAATGATCTCCAAAGAAATTGACATCCATCAGAGATGTTTTTTTCTACTCACTTTCCAACCGGTGAAGTTCGAATCGGAGTAGCCAATAAGATTAAAGTCTCCATCTTTTGGATACCAAAGGCCTATAGTAGGTGTATACTTGAGATACCTAAGAATCCTTTCGACAACACTTAAATGAGATTGTTTAGGATTAGCTTGATAAAGCTTTTTATCAACATAATATCCGAGCGAGAAGCGGTAAGTTATAATAGAGAACCAATCATAGATTGATAAAGCTTTTTATCAACCGAATTACCACTCTCATCCAGGCCGAGAATACCATTTGTGGTCATTGATGTTTTGATTGGCTTTGAATCCTCTATTCCGAAGCGCTTGATCCTTTCATGAGACCAGTGGCGGATGTAGTCAGTCAGTAGATGCTCGAGCCACCCCTTCGCCGAGTCAGCCAAAGAGAGTGGCAGGTACTGTATGGCAAACAAATCATTTGCCTCATCGGCCCAGTAGGCGAGGTAATACCTTCGAGCCTGTAGGTCAGATTGGACTCATTAGCGTACTTGACGATGTTGGTCAGCGCTCAGAAATGAGGTGGCAACCTCTCTTGACGGATGTCTGACCTAAAGGCTGGAGCCTGACCCCATCGGGGTTGGGACTCTGGGACGGTCACAGCTGCACCAATGGTCATAGAATTCGGTAGTCTGCTCTCAAGGCAATTCGGCTTGATTGTCACTTCTGGCCAATCATCAGGCCCGAGGCATCATAGGGCCCAAGGCATCGTTGGGCGGAGTGGGCTATCTGATGAAGATCTGGCCTGACTGTCCGGCCACCCTGGTTGTCATGAGCCGGGCTTTGTTCGTCAGCATGATGTCGCTGACTGCTTAATCCTCATACCACTTTGGTTAGGACGTATGTTTTGGTTCTTGCAGCCCTGTGTGAAAGTAGACAAGTAGATGTTCATGAGTCTTGCGAGGCATGAGGTTCTCGGTCGTGATGGCTTCTTCGAGGATAAAGGCCACCACCAACACGTTCTCAATTTAGCAATCAAAGATTAGACTGTCAGAAGCCATGATTTGTTGGTAGATGGTACGTCTGCAGGCTCAAATCCCATCGGTAATCGAAGGCGCGTCGCCTCCCGACGGCGCTGGTTGCTCTTTGATGACATTGCGGGCAGAATCGGGTTTGACTTGTATGGTCTTGCACCCCAGGTTGTGTTTGATGATGCTGCCAGCTTGTCGTCGCAGGGAGGGGCCACTGGCCGCATGTGTCCCAGAGGAGTCTCCTCTTCTCCATTTGGAGGATTCGAACATGGAGGATTCAGACTGTAAAACAGTACAAACTTGCAACGAAAGACACGACTTCAAATAAAATCTAATTTAGGTGTTGAAGTACATTCTAAAAAGCTCATCAAGTCTACTTTCGAATGGATCCAGCCTCATATCACATCCGAGTCAGCGGTAATTGTCGTACCAATTCAGAAGGTACTGCATCACTCTAACTTGGACCGATGACCCGTGTATCAAGTTGAGCCCATTAGAGGCGCGTCCTAGGGTTTGAGTACGACCCCAGCACCCTCTGGTCGTCCTCCACCCTATTTAAAGGTCCCAACCGCTACAAAAAAACTTGAGTTTTCTTTTGTTATAGTTTAGCTCTTATGCAAACTTTCTGATCTTTAATTATGTCTAACGATTACCTGTTAGACAACTTTGAGAACCTCATATTGTGAAAGATTCCTAGTTTGTCACATCTTGTTCTTGCTTGTTCTTCGACTGCTTGCCAGAATTGATCTTCGTGATCAGATTGATCTTGCTGTCCAGCACGATCAATAACCATTCGAAGTTGATTTTATGATTGATAAGGCGCACACTATCTGATCATTTGTAGTCGGATCATTTGGGTCGGCTTCACCAAATCAATAGGTATCACCTCACTGAAAGATCGAGCACCTCAAGTCCTATCAGATAGGGCAAAAAGTCAACCAAAGAAGCATATGTACATTAGCTCTTTAGAGTTAATCATACTTTCGATTTTTCAAATAATATCACATACTCCCTCCTTTTTTGTTATCATTAGGACAAGTTAATTAGTAAAAATTTACATTAAGAAGCTTGTCCTAACGACAATAAAAAAAAGAATGGAGGCAGTACCTTGGAAGCATACAGTCTAGCCCAAGCAGGATTATACAGCAGTCATATGTAATCAGGAGTTTTATACAAACAGTATAAGATTATAATTACCTGGTTGCTTGTTTAGATGCTTGGAAAAATCACTGGGGAGAAAAGGCACATCAGAGAAGTATTGAAATTGGGACATATCGATATTGTCGAAACAGCAGACAATCTGTTCATTGATGTATTTAATGCATGATCCAAATGACGAATTATGCATGTCCAACTTGATTATCCTAACATTCCCAATCCTACTAAACCGATCCTCTTTCAACACACAGTACAGGACTCTCGGGTCATTCTTGGCCATAACAGGGTACTCTGGTCGGTGGTGTGGTAAACCCTGAGCCTGGTAGCCATCATCTGTCCAGAGGACCCAGATGAAGTTCTGGTCAGTAGTATTCAGAGTCCAAATTGTGATTGTTTCATCATTGTTTTAGCAAGGGCTCCCAGTCTCCTGCCAGTTACTGCCAATGTGAATAAAATGAATCTTATCCTTGCTAACACACACCCTTCTGAAATACTCAGGGATGCCCCTATCAAGCTGTACCTCGTCAGGATACTGCTTGCCCGGGAACGGTATGTAACAGAGCACAGGTAAGTTATCCTTGGACAAGTCGCCAAGCAGGATGCCATTATAGTAGTCGACCCAGCAGAGAAAACGGCCAGCAAAAGGAAGGACCCTGTCGCAGTACCAGAGGAAGGGGAATTAGCCCTCACCCTGCGGCTGCGGAGCAAGCATCTCTTTAGTCATCCACAATCCCGTCTTGGAGGAGAAGAGGCAGAGCATGGCAAACAACGGCGACGGATTGATGCCGCATGGTTCGCCACTTGCTTTCTAGGACACGAGGAGGTCAGCCACTACGTAGTCGTCTGGTTCCCCTCCGCGGCACAGGATGCCAACATCTGTTTCCATCATCAAAAACACGCTCCTGCCGACCAAGCCCTGTAGCTTAACGGTGCACGCCGGAAGCCGACGCCGCAAAGGCAGGGACGAGATGCCGGCTGTGTAGACGAACATATCAGGGGCGCTGTAGATGTACCGCACATTCTGGATGTCGATTCTGAGGAGGACCAGGGGCCCGTCCGCGGACACGATGGTTGAAATCGCGGGTAAATCGAGTATCGACTCGGGTATGCCGTACGGCCAGTGGAGGTCGAGGTAGGAGACACTCGGCGGTGGCCTTAGGTTTAAGGTGAAGTAACCTGACTGATTGTTGGTTGTATGAACCGGGACAGCAGGGGCATCGTCTTCTACGGCCGCAGCGGCCGCGTCCTTGTCGTCGTAGCAGTAGGTGCGGCCAATCCGGTCAAAGAGCACTCAGTCCAAAAACGCGCCGGTCTTATTTGTCTCCGGCGAGGTGTTGATAGCGGAGGCCATCACCGGTGTTGACATAGAATCAGGATGACAACCAAGACTAACCCTAGATGAAGGGGAAGTGGGGAGACGATAGAATGGCTACGGAGGCCGGCGACACCTACAGGCCAAACCTCCAAATCGGATTGAAGCGCGGCCCGCCAAGGCCCAATAGTGATAGGCGCGTCGTCCACCAGGTCAGGCCTGTTTTGCAAGAATTCGAATTATGCAAAATAGCTTGGCGTAATTGCATGATTACCCCTGTTTTTTAAGAGTTAAATTTGATAATGGTTCTGTTTTTTAGATTTTGAAAAATTGAATCTGTTTTTTTAAGTTTGAGAGTGTCGTTTGCCTCTTTATTATAACTAGTCTTGATACCCATGCTAAATTTTTAAGTTTGAGAGTGTCGTTTGCCTCTTTATTATAACTAGTCTTGATACCCATGCTAAAGCTACGATAAGAAAAAATATTAACTTAAAAAAATAATATATTAATATTAAAATAAACTTTCTCATTCTTCACCATAAATTAGTAATGGATGGCGAAGGCGAGAAGCGATTTCGTGGATGACCTGAAATGAATTTGTTTCATTTTCTAATAATTTTTTTGGTCTCATTTTTTTCAGGTAGTTGTATTTTGTTAACTAACAATAGTCTTGTAAGCTCAACATCCGAGAGATTCGAAAGAGCTCGTCCGTTAAATTTGTAAGAGGTGACTGTGAAAAAAAATAATTTTGGGTACATTTTTCTATTTGCATTTGTTTCGTCATATATCACGAGATGCAATTTTTCCTTTAAAAACATGGCAGATCAAATTCCAATGTGAAGAAAAAAATAGAACAAGAAATGGATATGATCTTGTAATCAATTAGATTTTCTTCTTCAAATAAGAAACAATAAATGCCAATATTACTCTACATTGCAAAATCATGTATGACCGCATGAGCAACATCATACTAACACTACTACAAAATGAGTCTATGGTGTCACTCAAAAAATTATAACAATATCGACCGAACGTAACAGCCGACACTAACAAGTCCCGATGGCTCTCAACGTTATGACCCGAAACTATTGGGACACCAATAGTGTCGCAAGTGACATCATCCTACTAAACGACACTAATTTCTCACATTACACAATAGTGTCAGTACATGTAGACATCACGAGCAACCGATAGTACAGAACACGACAGCAATGTCGGTCATTGCGTACTCCATCCAAATCGAACACTAGAAAGAAACACTACAGTGTCGCTCAAACGTGATCTAATAGAAACCGACACTGCCGGTACCGATGAGCCATGCTAGTAGTGGCAGCCCATATCACATCCGCAACAGCTTCTTGTTCACTGATCCTCGGGACTGGGCTAATGTGACTGCTGAATTCGTGGTTCCCATCGTAGATCTTCAACTCAACCATCCACTTATCCCAATTTGGCATGGGGATGACTTGATGGGTGAAGGATAGCACCGTCTGCAGGCCAATCTTGTCCATCATTGCCTTGAGATCCTCGGTGGTTTGTCCTCCAAGCTCTCCATTGGTGTGGAATTTCCGGCACATGCGACGCCACAGTCCTTCCTCCTCTTCGGGCGTCCTTGGGGACGGAGATCGGATGTGCTCTTGCTCCTGTGGCTCCTCCTGTGGCGCTTTTTCTTGCGGCTCCTCCTCTTGTGGCTCTTCCTCCACTAGTTCTTCTTTGATTGGTTCCTCTTCTTCTAGTTTAGACTCTTCCGGTGCCACTGGAGGTGCATGAGATGTGCCTTGCTTGTTGTGGACGTTCTGCTCGTGATGTTCTTCTTTCTCGGAGTCACTGAGGAAGGCTCTCCCTCGCATTGGCTGCACTTCGGTTCCGTCTTCTAGCTCAACGGGTGGCGGAACTGGCGACCTTCTTGCAAACCTCCTCGCTATCGGTCCCAGTGGCCTTCCTTTCGGTCCTGTGGCCTTTCTTGCTGTGTACTTGATTCTCGCCATCTAAAATTTTAGAGACACATGGGTTAGAAAGTAGATGGATTTAAGACAAGGAATAAATGAATATTTGCAAACACTTTTTGCAACAAGTTTTGAAATTGATTCTAGATGTTCATTCTACTCTAGGCTTGCGTTCTACGGTCAACACGGCTATGATACCACTTCTGTCACATTTGGTTTTGTGGCTAAAACCGAATGACCCTTTATGTGTGCCCAAGAACAAGTTCCACACATAAAGTGACTTTATTAATGGTAAATAGAACAATGTCTCGAATAACTAAATTATTAAAAAATAGATTAAGAGTCTTATTGAATTACAACCAAACAGCGGAAACGAAACGAAACGAAAGCGTCTTGGGCTCCACAAGCAGTTGACCGAATAGCTCGCCTAGACGTTGGCTCCAGAGTCTTCAATGTTTATCCAATCTTCTCCCTCTACTCAGCAGCAATTATAAAGGCAAAGTTGAGTACGGAATGTACTCAGCAAGTGTGGGAAGTATATGACATGTGGTAAATATCAAGAAAACAGGTAATATAGGGTTTTATTGCATAAAAGCACACATTAGAGACATATACTTCCTATTAAGCACATATTTACTAAGTGAAAGATATCGCACCTATAAACAGTAGTATCAATAAGAGAACCAAATCACAGTCTCCCACTGTGATTCACCAAACCAATACCAATATCCGCTAATCATGTGAGGGTCCATGCAACGCTCGTGATCGTGAGCATAGCTGTCATGACAGTTTTACACTCCGCAAAGGTTGTACAAATTTTCCGACGAGTAGTGATTTTATTCCTTGTTGCCAGGTGACTAAAAAGAATCTCTATTATGCCTGTGCCGTCGCACTCATACACTTCCTTTGATATGAGGGTCAAGATATCACTACAAGGCTTTTCTATGACTTTCACCAGCTTGTACGTGCCCACTAAGGTTTCACCCATCGAGCACTAACCGAAAACCCGAGAGACCCTCTTTTGTGTCGAATGGTTCCCGAGAGTAACCCTCCCTTCCCCACATATCACTCTCCAGGCGGATCCAAGCATAATCCGCTTTCTCCGCTCCACCGTTTGACACGCACAGAACTGATTTTCATCACTTACTATGTTAGGCCACGCCCATTCTTGGCATCGTGGCTGTACGGAAATACATGGGTGGTCGCTCCATGAACCGGTCTTTAGATTTAGGAAGATAACTTACCAAGGGACAGTGCCGTAACCCGCACACTATTCTACACCAACCATATCACTCAAATCATCACTATCCAAGTTGCTATTAATCTTTCATTAATCCTCGTGAAGCATATATAATGATCCATTTAAATACACCAAACCCGACAGTAGCAAGTTAAGCATGTGATCTATCCAACAGTAAAGTAAACTAAGGCGACAAGGCATAATGTGGAAATTAGGGTATTGCTATTAATAGGTACGCAGTCAATTTAGCACAAGCATGCAAACTACAACATAGATATTTTGAAATTTAGGCACAAGATGATTAAGGACACTTGCCGTGTTGCTCTTGGGAGTAAAAGTCGACGGTCTTGAACTCCTGCTGTTGAAAGTCTTCGACGAACTGTGGCTCTGGGAGAAAGTCGCCTATCGCACGAAAACACTAACAATCAATCAAATGCGACAAAACAGAACAAGATCATTATGATGATGCCATGAATGCATAGATTATTTCGCTACGATCGTTTTGATATATTATTTGCTAAAATCGGAGTTACGTATCAAAGGTTATGGCATTTATAAGGTTCTGGGACTAATTTTTAATTTACAAAATTATTTGAGGATTAAAACGTAATTTTAGAAAAGTTCAGGGGCTAAGTGTAAAATTACCATTAGGGCAAGGACTATTCTGTACTTAATAAAAAGTTAGGGACTCTTCTGTAAAATGTCTGTAATTAATTATAATTAATTTAACTAATGATTAATTAACAGCTAATTATCATTATTAAAAAATTAATTAATTGTTATATAATTATTAGATTTTTATTTTGGGATAATAATAAATTTTATTATTTTATTAGTTAATTTGTAATTACTAGATTAATCCGAGATTAACTAAATAAATTTTTCTTATTTATTTTAATTAATCGGCCC
>BCLH01002403.1:0-16546 GCA_001602315.1 Zoysia pacifica | reverse complement strand
GTCACGATTTAATTTCGGCCGTGGGCCGAGATCCGACGGCTCACGGCAACCGCGTTTGGCGGGCGGCTCGGCGAGGCGGCCAGCGCGCGGCGCCACGGCTGGCGAGTTTCGGTGAGCTCGTCCGGGCTCTTCGGGCCACAAAACTTGGCGCGCCTTGGCTCAAACTGAAGCGGGGATCGTGGAAAACTTCACCTCAGGGTCAAAGGGGGTCGTCAGCGGCAGGAGCTTGGTTGTTCCTGACGAGTTGGTGGCGGTGGTGTTCGAGGAGGACAGGGAGGCGCTCCGAGTGGAGGAGCTCGACTGCAAGTAGTCGGGCGGCAGTGGCGGGGCTCCGGGGCGGCCGACACCAAGTTGTCGCTGGCCGTAGAAGCTCCGGGAGGCAGTGCAGCGGCTAGGGTTAGCTCGAGCTCGTCGGAGTGAGAGAACAGGCCGAGGTGGGGGTCCTTTTATAGGGGAGAGGGCCGGCGAGGTCGGTGAGTCGTTGGGCAAGCGGATATGGCTGAAATCCAGGGTTCTCACGGTTGTTTCACTAGAGATCCGGAGGGGCGGCGGCTGGTGCGCGCGAGACGTTGGGGCGGCCACGAGTTGGGGATGACGGGCGGGTCCCACGCAGCAAAGAGAGAGGAGGGTGAGGGGGGCAGCTGGGCCTTGGGCCTGTGGGCTGCGGGTGAGAGGGAGAAAGGGAGGAGTCCGCGGGGGGAGAAAGGGGATGGTGGCCTGTTTTGATTTTTTAATTCTTTTCTTTATTCTCTAGATTCTTCATTAATTATTCCAAGGCAACAAATTTGTTTTATGTTTGCAATGACATGAAATGCAATCCTAGCATTTTATTTGGAAAAAGAATTTTTTTCTACTCCAATTTGAGAAATGCAATTAAGAATTTTGGAAATTTTATAAGTTTGAAAATGTTAAATTTTTTAGGTCGTTACAGTGATTGATGACAACCATAGTGCTCACAAACAGTCCAAACGAGATGAAATAAGATAGAGAATAAAATACATCTCGAAAGAACAATTACCCCCTTACCTTGATGAGTTCCCCTCTTTCGTCGTGGCTAGGAAGCATCGCTCTAATACGATTCTCCCCCTTTGTCATCTAATCTTCCAAAAAGATAGCACTGAGGAAATAAAAAGAGAGAGAGAACGCTGGTTGACAAAGAATTGTGCATGATAGAGAATGAGACAGGAGCGCACATGCACGAAGGAACCTGCAAATCAGATAAAGCACTAGGAGCCATACACACAGAAGCCACGGGGTTAAAATAAAAACCGGGTGCATTCCAATGAGTTAAAAGAGTAGAATCAAACACAAGCTCATGAAAAATGTCACAAAGACCCAATGAAATCTACCAAATAAGATCTAAAAGCCCTATCTACCCATCCACGCCCTCTCCCTAGACAGCTAGCTCTCAGAACGGTACACCTCATGTCTCTCACCCAACTCCCACAGATGATCTAATCCTGCGCGGTAGAAGAGGTGGGTGCAGTAACAATCAGAGGCTGCTCCTCTGCTGGCTGAGCTGCTACTGCCGCTGACTAGTCTCCTCCTAGCTACTCAACATCATTGAAGGCACTCAAGCCGAAGGAAGACATCGGGGATGGCTCCTTGCCCTCAACTGTAGCTAGCTGATCTGCACTGGCAAGGACCTGAACTGCCTCCTCTGGAGAATATCCGGCCTCAACCAGGATCTTGCATCTGAAGCTCTGGGCTGCTCAACTGTGGTGGCTGCTGGATTTGACTCTGAAGCATCTAGCGGTGGCTCTGACAACGCTGACTCAGCAGTAGTAGCCTCAAACTCTCGGAGCAAAAGGAAAACTACCAACTGTTGTCCTTGACTCTAATGCCGGCACTGACACTGTCAACTCAACTGAAGCAAAAAGGTATCGACATAGAGTACGAGGAAACTGGAGAGAACTGAGAGGATGTAACAAAAACACTGACCCCTCCAGTAGTCGTAACTGTGCAGGCTGCCCAAAAAGGTACGAACGGTGAAAGCAAGGCTGAGAGCAGTGTGGTGAATGTGGACTGCTGCTGCTAACTCTAACTTTGCAACTCAGATTTGAAGGCTGACACTGAAGAATAATGAGGCTGAGGTGCAGTAGGCTGGAGCTATAAAGGTAGGGGACCTGGCAGTGTAGTCGTCGAAAACGCTAGAAAAGTGGCATACCAGTCCCCTGGAGATATGACGTGATAGCTCTGAATCTAGCAGACATGTATGAAATAGCCACTTTCATCTTCAACTGAGTGCGCTATGACCTCTCATGAAACTCTATGTTCTGTGGTCTCATCTTCTTTGCAAGCTCTCTCTCAATCCGAAGCCGCTCTTCAATGCGGAGGCGCTCGAGTCAGATCCTCTCCTCGAACATGACCCTCTCTCAGCGCATAAGCTCAACTGCTCCTTCTGCTCTGCCTGAATAGCATCCAATCTGGCAGCAAGAACAGGGTAAAGTGTAGCACGAGAGGAAGGAATCTCGGCCTGACCCGAAGCCTCGGTGCTCCCAGCATCCGGCTGTGCTCCCTCTGGAGCCTCAGTGTCAACATCCTCCGGGGACGTGGTGTCCGCTCCTGCCAGAGTGCTCAAAGAAGCTGAAACCCGTAGAACCCTATAGTCGAATGGCTCAGCTGGACTGAAGGAGATGGCGATCTCTGGCAACGCTGAATAGTCCTCCTCAGTCATCACCCTCGCTCTCCACAGCATCTGGCATATGTAGGGGCAAAAGGTAACTAACGTGCTCCAATCCCCTCATATGTAATGCGGCGAGGCGGCAGAGCACGACGGCCGAAGGCAGCAAGCGCGCGGTAGTGGTAAGCTGCGGCGAAGCATAGCAGGTGGGTGGCGCACGGCGGAGGCGACGATGAGTTGGGTTGAGGATTGCACGAATTTTGGTGAAGACAAGAACACACGTGCGGATATGTGAAAAACAAATCAACGGCCAGATTAGATCACAAGGAAAATGGATGACCGAGATTACGCCAAAAAAGCCAAACACCAGATTGTTCGGTCCAAAGAGTTTGTCCGGTGACTACAAAGAGCCGGACTGTTTGGTGTCTAGAGAATCCCAATTCCAGAGAGGCACCCGCTTCCTCTTCCAGTCACTGGACTGTCCGCTGATATCGTCGAAATGTCCAGTGTCTGTCCAATTTCACAAAAGTGACTGATCCAAAGATATGGTCACCGAAATGTCCGGTGAAGGCGCCGAAATGTGCGTTGACCTCAAGGAATTGCAGAATTAAGGAATTTTTTTCTATACTTTAAGAGTCCTCACCAAAGAACCAAATAAACACCACACTTATCTACAAAGGAAACTCTCAAACACTCCTTTGAAAATAGATAACTCATGAAGAGTTTAGCATTTTCACAAATCACAATCAAGATCGAATGATAAACACCAAAGTGAGAAGGAGGCTCCAAAAAGGAAATGCATGAACCCTTAGATCACGATCCACATAAATCGATGTTAGAGACCGTTAAGCAAAGGGTTCAATGGGCATGAAGCTCACAATATTGCTTTGGTTACTCTTTATGGAGTATGCGAATCCATATGGACAATATAGTCACTTTCTCTATAAAGTAACATGCCAACTCTATGGTTTCTATATGCAATGTATGAAAACAAGCTAGTATAATGCAATAGAATTTAAAGCAAGCCATGTAGATGCAAGCAAATTTAAGACATTGCATAAAGAAACCTATTCGGTGTCAAGTTTGACCCATCTCAAGCTTATTCACTATATGCCTGCCGCTTTGCCTTGAGATAGCCAAACCACCTTCTCAAGCTCTTCCTCCATGCATATGAATATCTTAAAGGTGGTTAGGCACCGATCTAATTTTTTTTATTCTTTACTTTTAATTGTTTACAAATGATGCATGATAGCGCAAACATCTAGTCCACAGAGGAGTTCTATCTACCATGCATTGCAAGAAAAGAAACCTACTCTACTATGTACAAGAATAACCTCTTTGAAGAGTAGATTAGCGTTGTAGCTCGATCGACATGTGGTGTACTTCAAGAATCTTCAATTTGCTTTATAGTCCGCCACTTAGGCCCCTTCACTTCTTTTTGTGAACTCAAGAGAGTTTTAGCTTACTCTCTCGGTCCACGATCACCTTGAAGACTCATATCTTTTTGATTGTACTCTTGTCATTTGGCGGTTTGAGCGGCTTGGCCTTCACTTTTCTATCTTTATCTCTTAAAAGCTTGTAGTGCACATCCTCATGAAAAAAAGTTAGCGTTAGGCATAATTTTAGACTCGCTCACCTTGAGACAATCCTTAGAGCAGTGACCATCAAGGCAACACTTTTCACAATAATAGTCATCCGCCATGAGCAAGACTATCCATTCGAGGATCTCATCTTGTTTGCCAATGATGTTGATAGAAGGATATAATTCTAAGCCCTTGTGATTTTGGTTGTTGATAAGGTTCTTGCTTAGGATTTCCTTTTGAATTTGCCTTCCTCTAGTAAGCTCCTCAAATGCATCCATCACGACCTCTCTTTCCTCCTTGAGCTTCGTGTATTTCTTTAAAATAGATGGCTCAAGCGTAATACTCTCCTTACAGAGGGTTAGATCACAAGAAGTAGAAGCTTCATTTAAATACTTATGTCAGTTAAGGAGAGAGTCAAGATCAAGAGCTTCATGGGTGCGCACCAACGCATTATGCTTCTCACTTAGCTCTACGTGCTTCGCTTTAAGATCCCCATAGGACTCACGTAGAACACTATGAAAGTGCTTAAGTGCATTGATTTTCCCTTCAAGCTCTCGAACTCGAAATACCACCACTTCATGCTCCTTAGTCACCACCTCGATCTTCTTGTACTTTTTGATGATGGTCTTGTTGGCCTTCTCGAGGAAGAGGACACGATTATTATAGCTTGGTCCATCATCTTCATCATCATAGCTCTCCTCTTCTTCCTCAAGATCATCTTCTTCATCAATGAAACTCTCACAACTTCGGGCCATCAAGCATAGCGGAGGTGGTGGTAGTTCATTGGTGGAGCTAGTCATGGCAATACCTGTGAGCTCTTCTTAACTTGAAGATGAAGAGTTTGAAACATAATTGGAGAGCCAATCACCAACAATATAAGTTATGTGCGGGAACTTCTTCTTCTCCTTACTCTTACTCTCCTTCTTGACAAAGAACTTCTTCTTGAATTTCCTCTTAGGCTGGCGTTCTTCATCATCACTCTCATTGAAGCTTTATTTTTGCTCTCCTTTTTAGGCTTCGGACACTCCTTAGCAAAATGGTCTTTCTTGCCAAAATTGAAGCACCCAGAGTTCTTCTTGGAAGATGGGGGTCTTTTCTTGTGAAATAGCTTCTTCATTAAGAGCGCAGGGTCCTCATTATCACTCTCCTTATCCTCTTCTTCCTCCACCTTCTTTTTATTCTTATTCTTGCCATTGGGTGATTCTTGATCAACTTGTAGGGCAAGATTCTTGGGCAATTAAGAATCAGTGGAGTTGCTCAACATGTACCCCTCATAGGCCGTGAGCTTGCCTAGCATGACATCAACGGTGAGAGTAGCCAAGTTAGCTTGGAAGAGACACGTGACGATAGAGTTGTAGCTTGACAGCAACATTCTCAAGAGCTTTCTCATGATCTCCACATCATCAATTTTGTCTTTGAGGCCCAAGGCATTGATTTTCTCCACCACTACATGCAAACGAGAGTAAACAACATTAGCTTTTTAAGGAGGTTGCATGGTGCTGGAATCATATTTGTTCTTAAGAATATAGTAACATTCTTCCTTGGTCTCGAAGGAGCCCTCATAGATGTTTGCAATTGGGTCCATATCTCATGTGCGATGGATGATGCATAATTATAGAAAAAACATTTTTAGAAATGCATCTAAACATGGCATTATTGGCCTTAGCATTGTACTTAATGAAAATGGGATTCAGTCTCTCATTCTCATTCGTAGCATTGCTAGTAACTTGTCACGCTTTCCCATCGATTGACTCTAGAAAGGCTTGCATGCGAGCCTTCCAATAAGAGTAATCATCGCCATCGAATATGAGCGGAGTCAGTCTCCATCCCGTTCGACATCCTTACTCAAAGCGATGAAGCTCAAAAATGAGCACTTCGCCCTGATACCACATATATGGGGTCAAGGACACCGAGATGGGGGTTGAATCGGCGGACTTATAGCACTATTTTTGGTACGAACTAAAACTACAAGATTTGACCACAACGGAAGCAAACCTAAACAAGTCTAGTAGGACAAAACCTCTAACAATACTAGTGATATGAAAATAACAGCAAGTAAGCACTAGCACGATAGCCACCAAGAGAAATCAAAGAACAACCTATCACACAACTCAAACAGTAAGTAAATGCGATAAGAAAAGAGAGTTAGATAGAGAGTGCTCAGTGATTTTTTCTCGAAGTCTCAGAAGATAGGGCGTTCCGCTAATCTTCGTTGGACCACTCCTATCGAAGTCTCAGTTCCTCCGGTCGTTCTTAGAACGATACCCACAAGGGTAAGCTTCACTCTTAGAGTGAAGACACTGGCGGCTCGGCTGTCTCACATAATACTCAAGCGCTAGAGCAATCCAAGGCTCGGGCGCTCCCTCTTGGTGTCCCTTTCGAGCGAGGACCTAGAACCGCGTACAAACTTGGTGATGTCTTCCACAATCTTCACTCTTAGAGTGAAGACACTGGCGGCTCGGCTGTCACACATAATACCCAAGCGCTAGAGCAATCAAGGCTCAGGCGCTCCCTCTTGGTGTCCCTTTCGAGCGAGGACCTGGAACCGCGTACAAACTTGGCGATGTCTTCCACAATCTCCTCGGAAGCTCGATCACCGACTCCTAGCCAGTCTAGGCTACCCACACTAAGAGTAATAGGCAAATATCACTGCTCTTAAGCCCTACAAGCTCTAAAAGTTCATAAATGCTCTCTATTACTCTCCTACTAGCACCGAAAATCTCCAATCCTGCAATGTGCTCTTCTGATGTCCCTTGGCCTCTTACAACTTGGCTCCAGCAATTTTGATCAAGGACACACAGAAAAACATCCCCCTCCATGGTTTAAATAGGCTCTAAGCTCAAAAACAATCGTTTGGGCGTGATGTCATAAAGCTGACTGTTTTATACAATCATCGACTGTTTGGTGACCCTTCTTCCTCCTCGGCCAGAGAAACACCCTCTCCGAAATCTATTCCATAGGACACCGGACTATCCAGTAACTTTCACTTTTGGACTCCTAGAGACACCTTCTCTGGACTTCACCTTCTGACTCACCAGACTATCCGATCATTGCACCGACAGACTGTCTAGTGACTACCCCACGTCGACTCAAGAGAGCACCTCTCTCTGGACGGGCTCCTCCAAGGCTCACCGGACTGTCTGATGACCTCACTAAACTGTTCGATGACTGAGCCTTTAGCTGATTCTTAAGCTTTGATCTTCGACTTCGCTTCCTCTGCCATCTTTAGTTCTTTCTGAGGATCTAAGGAGCATTCACATCTTCTAACACTTGTATTACAGAAGACAAATGATCTTACATCTTAATAGTACCAACGTTTTTTTGGCACTTGCATTCAAGCTGAAAAGTCCGACGACACCCTCTCTAGAACCGATGAATTGTCCACCGGAGTGTCCAAACTCTTGCAAGAATATCCGGTGGTGCGTTTCTGTGATAGCACGGTGATGATGTGTACGTGGTTCCCGATCTTCCGTTAGGTCGTGATAATTCTCGATTTTGCGGAGATGCGACACAATCAATTCGGCCTCAAATCAACACGATTCGAACCCCGCAATCGCAGCACCACTTCTCCTCTAGTTATCAACTGTGCGCACACGATTGACCTCGCCAAGAAGGCTAATCCCTGCCTGTGAATCGAAGAACACAAGCAAGAACAAGGAAGAACGCAACTCAATTGCGAAATCTAAATTAAATCACAAAGTTGGATAACCAACAAGCCGTCAAACGGTGAAACTGTTTGGAAACAGGAGACTAATCAAAACCTATCGATAATGATGGCGGCTACTGAATTTATAGAGTCTAGGTCGAGCTTAGAGGCCAACCCTAATACTAATAGGCCTAGAAAAGATACAAGGCCCAAAGGCCAAAAGATAGTATCGCAGCACCCAGCAAGTTTCTGGATGTCCTCTTATTTTAACGATTCCCGCTGATTTCGGTTGAATTTGGAGATGAGACCAGTGCCGTTGGTAAGTTTATCTTCTTAGCTTTCCAGCCACATCTAGAACGTCCAAAACGGCCCCCGTATGCGACCTGGGCGTCCATTTTAGTGTGGACTGCTCCTTGGAACCCGAGGACCACTCGACTCTGAATTGGATTGAATCTCCTCCGAGGTTCCACGTGTCTTGCTGGTCCGGAGCATTTTTAAGTCCTTCTTCATGGTTTCCTTGATCCTCTCCAAGGTTCCTAATCAAGATAAAATCATTAGGTAGCAATCTATTCTCTAATGAAGAAAGACTTGTGTTTAGGAACGAGCTCACCTCAAAATTCAATTGTCGTGCACAAGCTCTTGTGATTGGACTATCTATGGTAAGTGGAGGAGCATCGTGTGTATCCAATGATGGGATGTTCTCATCAGGCGAGAACTAATTCTCGAACTGCTCACGTGTCCGGAGACTTGGACATGGCCCGAGAGCTGTGTCCAGCAAACCCATTGACTTGCTTACACTCACAAAAGCCAGCACCCACGCACGCACGCCAAGCTCCGTAGCCACACGATGTTCACATGCACGAACCCTCACAGCGGCAAGATCACTGCCCGAACCTCTGAAATCCCTGAAGTCGTCCTCTGTGACACACAGCACGTGTCCGGGGCTGTGGACACGGACCGGGCCATGTGTCCGTGAGACTTTCCTGATTTTCGGGACAGAACCGTTTACCTCACTACCGCCACACTACAACTCCGATTTTGCCGATTTTCATATCGTTGGAATCAGCATCACAAGCCCCACGATCTGAAAACCTATTTCTCTAAATTGTTGCTTCTCAAATTTGCTTTTTTAGTTTCTTTTCAGTAGGCTTATGCGATTCGTTGTTACGTGTAGCTGACGACGAGTTCGAGGAGGAGCAGGCTGAAGACCCGAAATATGAAGAGGAATTTGAGGACGCAATTGAAGGTAAGCTCTAACCCCTCTCGAACATACTGAACCCCTGAATTGCTTGCAAACCTATAGGGCCTGTTTGTTGCATAATTTATTTTTATTTGTACTGAAGCGTTGTGTAGATAATGACCCTATTGCTTCAATGTACTTATATTTATGTCAGTAACTTGCTGATCATAATGGAAGTACACCTTGTAAACCATTGTTAGTACACCCTTGTTAACTATTGGGACTCCATTCACTGAACACTTTAAAGAACGGAAAGTTGCCTTGTAACTAGAATGGCTTAGGTCCTGATCTTTTAAACCCATACGCCACCATATACCAATCTGTTTGCGAAAGGTGTGAGAAATGGGTGAGCTTGGCGGTGTGAGTAAAGAAAATTCAGGGTGGGAACTAGCAATTGGTATAGGTGAAGTTCGGGAAAAAGATTTCTGGTTGTAGGGCGGGTCTCACAATGGTGTAGAGCTTTGTGCAGGTCCTCTGGTTCAATCCACCCGCCGTGGACAAGTATGCCGCCTCTGTCATATGAGGACCAGATTGTTAGCGCTTGACTTAGTGATTTCGTGCAACCACAGAACCCGTCTTGAGTGGGACTTATTCCTCCTACTCGAGTATTTTCACTTTGAACCGCTAGGAGGTCAGTAGGACACAAGAGGCCGGGAAAAGACGTGAGGTGCTCGCAGTCTGGCTTTCGACAATGTAATTGCCCCCGTCATAGGACCGTATGCCCACAGATATAGCCCTTGGTTTAGCTTAGTGTCCCGGTATGTGGGAACTAGGAGATGACGTGGATGCTTTGTGATACCCACGGTCTGGTTATGGGAATGTACACAGTCGCGTCATCAGGAGCTTAGTGAACCCTGACAGATAGCCTCTAGATGCGTCTTGGGCGGAATCAGTGGATACACTTGTAGATGTTGGGATAGGCGTTGTGCATTTCTTGCTCGCGAAAAGACGCATAACTTGTGGGTACAGTGCACAACCTCTGCAGAGTGTAAAAATATTAACGGAACGGCCGTTGTCATGGTATTGGCACGGTAATGTTCAGATACTTAACGATTAGAATTTCTGTGATTCCTTGCTGCGTGAGTGCGGGTGTAGTTGCCCGTGTTTTGGAAGTGGGTTAGCTATGTGTCACGGGACAGCATGGTGACGTGCCTGTCCCGATTAAAATTTGGGAACTGATGGAGTGGGATTAAGTTCCTCCACAGGTCCACCAACCAAAATATGACAAAAATGAGTTTTATCTCCGCTGTTTATGATCTCTGTTCAGTAGGAAGACTTGCATAAAAACTTGCTTTGTGCTGAAATCAGAACCCCTGTCTGTTCCTTTGATTTATATACTTGTATATCTTTGTATAACCTCTCATGTTAGAGCTTGCTAAGTACTTCTAGTACTCACCCTTGCTGGAAAAATTATTTAGATGAAGAAGAAGAAGAAGAGGAAGATGGTGCTGAAGACGACGACGCTTAGGTGTCTCATTCTGTGCTCAAGTTGTGTAGTGCTGTTGTTGCTTGAATAAAAGTTGATGTGATCAACTTTCTGGTTGTAATCTAAGACCTGAATGCTGAACCTTGTAGTATGAACTCCCTTTTGAAATAAAATTATTTCGCATGTGCAATGTTGTCACTCCGGCAAATCTGATACGGCTGATCCTGTGATTGGTTTGTTGTTGCTAAAGTCTCTGATTTTGGGGGGTGTTATAGCAGCATAGCCTCTACGCCCGGTCAGAGATTTCTTGTTGATGATATAGTGGAGAGCACACCTTGCCTCCTCCATGTTTTGATTGGAAGGACAGGAAACAAGACAATAGAGGTGGCCACTACTTTTGCGATTTCGAGACGTACCTTTCATTGTAGTCCTATCCCACCAGATTATGCCAAGGTACAAGTGATCACGATTATCGATAATAACTACCTTGACTATGAACTGGACTACAGTACGCCCGAGGGAATATCACGATTTGGATAGGAAGTGAATAAATTTATTCTTTGACATCGACGTGATATTACTCTATGCGATGGGCCACCTTTGTCCCCGCCACGTCCAAGCAGCCAAATACAGATACAATATTCTCCTAAGGGTCAAACTGATTCAACGATGCAGAAGTGCCAATCAGATGCTACGCAGCTACCTTCATCTCACGGCCCAAAAGATACACCTCTTGAGATTGAAGTTGATTAACCTAAGGGGCCAGATGTATCATCGCAGCCATCTTAGGGCGCAAAAGATACGCATCTTGAGAGTCCAAACGATGCATCGCTGCCATATTCTCCGTACTGCCAAACAGATGTATCACCTAAGGGGCCAAACGCATCGCCGCACCCACCTCAGAAGGATCAAGAAGAATCAGTAGAAAAGGGCAAAACAGTTTTAGCTCCTGCACAAATCCAAAGGAAAATCGTCTCATACAAAAAGCTCCTTTCGAAGAAACATTAAAATATCTTGAGGGGTTGAAAAGAAAGGCATTATCTGTTCAAGAGGAACCAATAAAGAAACATACAACGACAGAGACATAGGAGGAAGATAGAAAATTTTATATACGCAATGATTTACAAATGAAACCGAATGCTCCAATATGGCGTAAAGAGGATGTGCCTGAAGGATTTGTCAATGGCAAGCCATTTCTGACTTCAGTACAACTTAATAATCTACATTTTCCAATGAGAAGATTACATGACTGGTACATAGCGGCGAATTCTTTGGAGATTAAAAATGTTCTATTTCATGTTTCGAAGAATGCATTTTGGAGTGGTGAGAAGACACTATCTTTTAGTTTTGAAGACATGTGCCTTATGTTCCGAAAACAAAGACTCGATATCAACCTCATCATTGTGTGGTGCCTGTAAGTTAATTCTATCATAATCTATCAAGCTTACATGTGTTAATATTTATATAGTAATTAGTGGATTTTATCTGCAGGATGGTATATCTAGATGATCAAAAATTGAAGAGACTAAGATCTGGTATTCTTGATCCAACTAAGATTTCCCAGGTCAATTTTACCGTGAACCTAGATAAAAATTCAAAGATGTACAAAGACATGAAAAAGAAAGAGTTCAATGCAACCAAGAAAGAAATGACTCGGCAATGAATGTTAAAAGTGGCTGCTTATATAGGAAGGGCGATGTATAACTTTGTCAACGATGGCAAGATCGACATATTGGCCCTTATAATTTTAAGTAAGTTTCATTACTACCATCATCTTATTTTGTTAAGTTAATTAAATCTAACATTTTTGTTTGCGGGTACAGTGATCACTATATTTGTTTGTGGGTACAGTGACCAAGGGAGTGGTACTTGACTCACTCGATTACCCAAGCTCCAGCTACAAAGATTTCATCAAGATTTTAAATAAGTATGTGCATTTCATATGTATTGTCTATGAAGGATACTCTTTACATTGCATTCATTATAATTTTGAAATGCTTGTTTCATATATGCAGTGCTTATTTGTTCGATATTAAACTCGACGAGATTCATCCTGATGGCAAGGAAAAACTAACTCTGCGAACCAACTATCCGGTAACACAAATAGAAACATACTTTATATATATATATATATATATATATATATATATATATATATGGTGATAGTTAAAAATTTTGGACTAATCTAATTTATTTTTTCAGTGTCATAAGCAACCTCCTAGCTCCGTACTTTTTGGATATTATGTATGTGAGTATCTTAGGATCACAGGCCACTATAAAGTGAATCGTGAAGATGCAAGAAAAATTTTTATATTTGTTAACCGCCTGTACTTAATTTCTTTTATGTCAATGTAATGTGCTTACCATATGTTCATTTGCAGTGTCCTAATGTCGGTTATGAGTGGCTTTGGAGAAGAGACATGGAGCGCAATGGTGTTGAAAACGTTCGAAGTGATAGGTGTTACTTCATTCGGCGTGAGATTTGCCCTCAGAGTGGTAAATTTTATGAAAAGCAAAGCAACGAGTTGTCAAACTATTCACATCTTTCTTTCTATGATAGGCTTAGGCTATTCTAGATAATCGAGACCATGTTTCATTATGTAGATGTTGGATCACTCTTACCATTTTTTGTAATATACATTTGTTTGTTGGAAGTTTGATTTGTCTATATGAATATTTTACCTGAGTTATGTGTTAAATATGTGAGTGCAAGTTGTAATTCTGACCTGTATAATAATAATAATAATAATTATATATCAAATTAATATAAAATACTAATGCAGGCAACTGTTAAAAAGAACTGCCTAACACTACTATCGTTAATCCAGACGACTTATGTAACAGGCGCTTGAATTACTTCTCACAATGCAGGCAGTTTTATTTACTATCTGTTTGCATTAGAGGCTGTAATCCTGACGGTTCTAAAATTTTCTGTGAATAAATGCTCTATTTTTATAGGCTATAGAATCCTGGTGTTTTGAAATTCTGCCTGCACAGATAAGTTTAGAACCACCTGTGAAAACCATTTCTGTAGTAGTGAAGGGATGGAGAGTGTATTTAATTCCCGTCTCAAATTTCATTGATTAAACCTAGTTGTGATGTTTTTTTACGAAAGAAGAATTATATTAATTTGTAAATGAGTATATTATCAAATTACAAATACTCGATTATATAGAAAATACATCTAAGGCTCTGATTGAAACGCAGAAATTTTATACGAAAAAATGCAGGAACAGAAATTTTTCTTTCATTCCAAACGGGGGTTTAAATATAGAAAAAAGTCCTATTTCAGTCCTCAACTTTTTTAGTTGTGCGATTTTGATCCCCCAATTACAAAACTGGATACCCGCGGTAGTCCAACTTTCAAACCCATTCATTTTTATCCCTAGACAGATTTGGTTGGGCTGACGTGGCGTCCATGTGGTGATTTCGTCCTACATGGCAGCGTGACGTGGCATTTTCGCTGACGTTGACACCCAGTTTAGTCTGATGTTATTCTAAATTATAAAACAAATAATTAACAACCTTCAAAAATAATAAAACTTTACAGAAATTTAAATCATTCTACAGGGAAAAATTTTTATTTTATGACCAATTTAGAATTCGAAACGCATTTTATTTTTAAAATTTGAAACACATTTTATTTTTTATAGTTATTTCTATTTCTAAATTTTTAAAATAAAATTTGTTTCAAATTTTAAATTGGTCCCAAAACAAAATTTGTTCTCTGTAAAATGATTTAAATTTCTACAAAGTTTTATAATTTTTTGAGGCTGTTATGTTTTTTCGAATAACATCGGACTAAATCGAGCGTACACGTCAATAACAACGTCACATCACACTGTCAAGTCGGACGAAACAGCCACGCGGATGCTATGTTAGCTAAAACCTTGGGTCAAATCTAAAAACGAACGAATTTGAAAGTTTAAGTACCGCGAATATCTGGTTTTGTAACCGATGGATAAGACTAAAATACGACTTTTTTCTTAAATATATTAATTCACATACTTCTATTCATCTTTGTAGCACTTACGCGTCATATAAATAACCCCACATACAAATACGATCATTGTGATTTTCGAATAGGCATAGGATCCACTTCCGTGGTTCTGGGAAATCTTTGAACGATCCTTGGCTCCAGGGACAAGATGGAGCTCCGAGGCATTTAATATGATGTGGCTGCCACAGACGAGCCGTTTTCGACTGAGCTCCAGCCTCCAGTTACTCGAAATGAGTTTTTACGTAAATCGCCCACGGCGCGCCGCTGCGCTGACACATGGCACGAACCAGCACCGTGCGTGCCGCAGCGGGCAAGGCCCGGACCCTCCTCGCGGCGCGCAACGCGTGTCCCCTGGCCAGAATCCAGATCCGGCGGATGTGACGTTGAGCGAGCGAACGGAGGTGGTGGTGGGAGCTGCGTCTCTGGCGCACGAAAGGCATCGCGACGGTCAGCCGAGGAAACGGAAGGAGTTGAGGAGACGTCTGCTCCTGGCCGACGCACATTTCCCTGTCACGACTCGCGACACGGACGGTCCCTCCGAAACGGCCAAGAGAGCGCTTGCTGTTGGCGGAGCTTTCGTGCGTCAATCATGGAGGTGCAACCAGAGTTGCACACTGTTTGAGCCGTGGAAACCACACTCCCCGGCGAAAACAGTAACAAATGTACTCTCTTTATTTTTAACGAAGAGATTTTTCTTTTGTCAAATTAGAGAAATAAAACAAAGTTTTTTAATTAATTTGGCAAATGAAGAATGAGTGGACAGAGATAATATGAAGGGTAGAAATGTCTTTTTCTTTTTAAGTTATTTTGTAGGTGAGAGAGTAAAAATTAATTGTTAATTGTTAAGTGAAAACTATTTAGTTTTGCATTACTAACCAGTTGTTTCGTTCTTCCAACCAATTTTTTCGGTTCAAGTTTTAAAACCAAACCGGTTTAATTGGTTTCTAAATTTTTAAAAATTTAAACTAAAATTTGAACGTTTTATAAAACTGCATACTGATTCTATGTAAATCTGTAAAAACTGATTAGTTGTCAACGATTTTATGAACCTTGACTGCGATACACGGTGACGGAACTGTTCGGACCACACCTACCAGCTAAGTACATATGAACAGGGAAATTTGACTCTTGGAATAAAATTTTTGTTTGGAGAATCTGCGGTTAGCATATGCTCACCTGAATTGAAATTCTTCAAAGAAATCGAATTGTAGTTTGCTACCGTTACCAAAAGCTAATATGCTGCGTGCTCAAGAGCCGCAGGCTTGGCACTATGTTTTGAATAATTTTGAAACATATATTGAGTACTTTTACATATTTAAACTCTTTGAGAAAACAGTTTTAAACTTATAATATTCGCAAAAAGAAACTAACACACCAACAATCGACCCCGTAAAAGTTCCACATCGAAGCGCAGAGTGGGACAAGCAGAAGCTCTCCTGTTTGCCGTAGCGGGCGGGCCCCACAGCACCGAGAGGTCACCGAAGCGCGGCGGGTACGGCCCGGCCTCTCTCGTCTTCTTCTTCCTATCCCGCCCTCGCTTCCCTCCCTCCCTTCCTTCCTTCCTCCACCACCTTAACCTCGCCCACACGCGCCTCCGGTCTCCGCGCCTCCCTCCGCATTCTCCGCCACCAATCGCCGCTGGAGCCAGGCACAATGCTCTGCTTCTCGCCGTGCGCGCCGCCGGGCCTCCACGGCCACCGGCCGCTCACGCCGGCCGCCAGGAACGCGCGGACGGTGTGCCTCGGGACGCAGAGGACACCGGAGGAGTGGCGGGCGAGGCTGCGGCGGCCCAAATTCCGGGACTCCTCGGTCACGCCGGCCCTGAAGGGGCCCGCGCCGCCCGTGCCGGTGACGTTGCCGTCGCTGGCGCCACCGTCGCGGCCGATGGCGGAGCGGCGCGGGTCGCTGCGGGAGATGCGGCGCGTCTGGTGGGTGTGCGGGGTCGGCTACTGGGTGCAGGGGTTCCGCTGCTTCCCGTGGCTGGCGCTCAACTTCCACCTGGCCCGTGGGCTCGGGCTCAGCCCCGTC
>BCLH01002402.1:32414-50151 GCA_001602315.1 Zoysia pacifica | reverse complement strand
GAACATTTTATACTGCTCACGGCAAAAATATTTTATTCATTCTGGTTAACCACACAGGTTTCTTGTTCATTTCTGGTAATCAACTAAAGTACCACTGACCGATGATTGTACATTGGGTCTCTCAAAGGGGTACACATAAATGTCGGATTCCACGCCTATCTTTGCACTCTCCCTCACAAAATCTTGTCATGCATGTTAGCGCCAGGTTTCCCTCTCCTCTCCTCTCCCAGGTTTGCAGCCACAAGCATCCACATCTGGCTGCACAAAGCAAGTAAAACACTGATGATGAGCATAGAGGCAAGGATACGAGAACCTCTTACGTGCATCTAAATTATCAGAAAATCAGCAACAGACCTTAGAGCTCATCCTTGATAGCCTCGGTGGCAGATTCCACCTTCTCAGCCGCCTTCTCGGTTGTCGACTGTCCGGCAGTCTCCTTGTTCTTCTTGATGAAGTCCACAATGCCGTCGGCTGTCCTGCCGCCATCATAGGAGGACATCTTTCCACTAGGGGTGACTAAGTACATGGTGGGGTATCCCTGGACATCAAATTCGCTGGGCACATCATTCGCATGGCGTCCTGGAAAATAGGAAGAGGCAGCAGTGTTCGCATGTTGATTGATGATAATTTGGCAAGAAAAGGTGTCCAAAGAAAACTGGCAAGGAACATACCATCTTCGCAAGGACAACATCCTCATCATTTTGAAGAGTGGTGGCAGCCTCCTCCAAGATCGGCACCAACTTCTTGCAGTGTCCACACCAGGGTGCGTAGAATTCAATAAGAACTGAAACGGAAATTCGCAAACATGAGTATATCAAGATATGCTACAGGAAAAATCATCATAGGGATAAAAAAGTATATACTGCTGACCATGCCTCTGTTAAAATTAAAGCCTATCATTATTGAAGACTAGCTCGAGAAAAAAGAACAGACAAATCAGGATTCATACCATTCTTGCCAGATTTGAAGACCATGTCATCAAGGCTATCAGCAACAACAACTTTAACAGGCTCATTGTTAGCCTCAGGGATAGGCTCAGATTTCTTAAATGGTGTCAATTTACCATCCTACAAATACAAACAATTGATGAGATATTATCTAGATAAAACAAGCCGCAGAAATAGAAACAAAAAACATAAACATGTTAAGCAAGCCCCAGTACTTACAAAGTAGTCCTTCAAACAAGAGACGATTTGGTCAGGCTCAATCTGGTCCTTCAAAAACTTCTTGGAATCACCATCCTGAATCAGGATAAGGGGTGCTTGATCCTCTTTCAGACCAAAGTACTATCATTTCAACAAATCAAACGTTAGCATAAAGTGCTTGGTTACAACTTCATTGCATTGATGAACATGACAAGGAAAAGACAGAAATCAAACCTGGAAAGCACCCTGGCTGGCCTCAATGTCACCAATAAGGAACTTGACTTCCTTGCCCTTGAATTCGTCTGCAGCTCCATAGTAAGCAGACTTGAACGATTCAAATGGCCCAGTGGAGAAGTTCAAGAATAGCATAGCCTGCCAATCACACATAAGAACAAAAATAGTCAGTAATCAACAAATAACAGGCTTTTCTGCTTCACATCAAAATAAATAAAGCCCAGAATCATATAAAACTCTAAGCAGCTTTGAAGATGCTAGGTAGGGAGTATTGCGTGGCAGCCTGGTAAGTTAGACAAAAAAAATTAGGAGCTCTACAAAGCTGACTGAGTGATAAAAATAAAATAGTAGTCAACTAAATAGAGAACAATTATTGTATATTTATTACCTTGGGATCAGTGCTTTGGAAGTACTTCAAGAGGTAAGGGTGGTTATCGGGATTGTTGTCAAAGGTAACAACTCTTGGGGTGCTGCTAGCATCAATAAACTTCTCCAGAGCAGCAACGTCAAAGTCCTGCACATTGTAATAGCAATGAGTGTATAAAGTACATTTAATCAATTAGTATATGATTTTTATACAGCAGTTGCCAGCCAAACAAAATGCGAAAGTCAGAATGGGAGTAAAAACCTTGCTGTCCACAACAAGCTCATCAAATGGCTTCAACAGCCTGACCAGTGGCCTCTCAACTGCCGCATCACCGCGTGGGAGGTGGTTGGCGTGCAGAGTGTGGCCAAAGTCATAGTCAGAACGCAACTTCTCGGCGACCTCCATGAAGTTTGTAAACTCAGTGCCGCTGAACTCTGTGAAGACACCAACCTACCCAATTGCAATAATATTTTTGTAGTGAGGAGAGCATGCAACTCACGGTCTTCAATCTATCAAAAACAGGTAAGGAAAAAAATAGTCCAGGAGCTTACAATGTAGATCTTCTTGTCATCGATAAGGGCCGCTGCATCTTCAGGAGATTTGATCTCCTTGGAAGCAGGGCCAACCTGCTTCTTCAGGTACTCAACAATGCCCTCAGCCTCCCGGGGGCCCTTATACTCCTGAACGTTCTTGCCCTGGTTCCTGAAGATCTTGAGGGTCGGAAACCCTTGGATCTCATACTTGGTAGCCAGCGGCCTGCTCTTCTCCTCGTTGGCATCAACCTTGGCAAGAACGATCGGTGGGTTGTGCTTGCTAAGTGTCTGGGCCGCCTTCTCATACTGAAACAATCGCAGACACAGAAAAGATTTAGCAGTGGGTTGTGCTTGCTAAGTGTCAGGGCCGCCTTCTCATACTGAAACAATCGCAGACACAGAAAGCTTTAGCATAAGAGATTAAACCATTCAGAATAGAACCTACTTCTATGGATAAAGGGAGTGAATGAAGGTTTCTAGAAAGCATTTTTACCTCTGGAGCGAGGTTCTTGCAGTGTCCACACCTGCAAATTCGATTTCATCAGGTGAAGCCAGTAGTAGAAAACTAGAAATAATCTACTACTAGGACCGATCACCAGTATCAACAGTAATCATATAGAAGTAGCACGCCATGTAAAGTGCGAGCAAGGAATTAAAGTTAACTAAATTGCCTAAAAGCCCCCCCTACAAACGTCAAATCAACTATACTAATGAAAAGGACTAGACCCCAAACAAAACCTCGATCTATCAAGCCTAGACCGAAATAAAATTAAAATTCCGTCAAAACAACTTGAATTTACTGCCCATCACTTCATCAGGACGGGACCTGGCTGGAACTACAAACTACCGCACAGAAGCACAGAACCGAATCCAGTTCGCATCGCCGAAACCAGTGACGGAAAACGCACCACGCCACCGGAAAGCGAACCCCAAACGCACCGGCAGGCACCCGAGCCCACCACACGGCCACCCCTCCACTCCAAGTCTCCAACAACCCCCCGATCCAAGCCAGCTAAACCCTCCCAAACCCCGTCGCGAGGTCCGTCCGGTCCAACCTAGACGAACGCACCGACCCGCCTGCCCGCACGGGGGAGGGCACTCACCACGGCGCGTAGAACTCGACGACCATGAAGGGGTGCTTGGCGACGGCGTCGTCGAAGGTTTCGACGTCGAGGGAGAGGACAGCCTCCCCCTCCGCCGGGGACGACGACGAAGACGACTCCTCTGCCCTGACAGAGAGCGCGACGGCGAGTGCGATCAGCAGCGAGATCCAGGCTCCGGAGCGGGTCGCCATGGCGGAGCACGCTGTCGACTGGCGGATTTTCTTCCCGTCTCTCCCGAAGAGGAGCGAGGGAGTCAGTCTAAAAAATACGGGCGGACTAGGGGAGGAGTGCACACAACGAACGTGAACCGCGGTCAACGAGCGTAAAGTCACCGTCATGTGGGTCCGGTGTGTGACGTGGCGCCGTGGACGCGCGCGCGGCGCACGGGGGTCACGTGATATTTGCAGGCGAAGTTTGCAGTTGGCCCCAGAGAATTAACGGTAATCTACGGGGATGTCTAAAATTCTGGAGTAATCAGCATTTTTTTTTCTCCTCGCGCTGCCTCGTTACTTAAGGACGTGGACTCTCCGCGCCGGAAGGATTTGTATAGTTAGGACTTTTTTTTAATAATTTTGTTATTTGTGTGAATAATATATAAAATTATATGTATCTATAATTTGTGAATTTAATGATAAACTTTTTCTACGGCGAAAAAATCTGAAAGGCTCTCCGCGCCGCCCCATCACGTCTCGGAGCGGGCTCTGGCCAATGGGAGCGTGCCACGTCACCTGTGGGGACGTGACGCAGGCCCCTGCTTAGCCACGTGACGTGGAGCCTTTTGCTGACACGGCGTAGGAAGGATGCGTATGGATTACGGGTGAGAATGTTTGAGGTGAAAATAAAAGGGTTTTTGACCAATAAAAATAATACGTTTCAAAAATTTATTATTAGACTTATAAATTATATACACATGTGGTTTTATGTGATGATAAATTCAAAGTTTTTTGGTGCAAATTTTAGTGCGCGGGGAGCCTTTTGCTGACACGGCGAGCGGGCGAGGCGAGGGGAAGGTAATCTGAATTAGGTGGGGGGACGTGTGGGTGGTGACGTGGGGACCTCGACGTGCTCGCTGTCGGTTCTTTCTGTCGTCGGGATTCGGCCAGGCAGGCCCTTGCAAATTTGTTCGAGGATTTGAGGCGTCTTTTTTATTGCCAGATTTTTTTTTGAATTTTATAATTTTTCTGTAAAATTAAATTAATTTCTATAAAATTTCTGTAAGATTTTTGTGAAATTTCTGTCAGAGGCTCGAGGCGTGACAAGATTGTGGAGAACAAAATGACGATAAACATCACGTAAAACAGCTTTAATTTTTGACTCATCATGTATTTTGGTAAAAGCTGGAAAACATCGAGTAATATGAAATGGAGGAAGTAGACTAGAGTTTAAACCTCAGCTGGCTCATCACACATTTTAGCTGGTATATCCGAATATGGCTAGCAGGAATAGAACCTGGACGGTTATATCCCACTCTGACAAGCTAACCACCTGAGTTAAATTTTGCTCCGAACATAAAATTTAGAGTAAATTTCACAAAACTATAGGTATTTTATCTATATTATCACAAAACTACAGATTTAAGTTAGAATTTCAAAAAACTACAGATTTGCTATAGTATACCAGAAACATATGTATAAAATCTATAGTTTTGTGACAAATTGAATATAAAATATATAGTTCTGTGATAAATTGGATACAATACCTGTATTTTTATGATAAATTAGATGTAAAATCTGTAGTTTTTTTTAAAAATATGGCTTAGATGTGTCGTTTTGTGATACTATAAACAAAATAACACGTAATTTTGTGAAATTTACTCTAAAATTTATTTTCAAAAATGTAAGCAAGCTTTGTTTCTTTATATTATAAGGAAAAAATTGGTTGGTCCTTTACACTTTTTAATACCTCACTCGGCATGGAGCTGTGAGGTGGTAAGTTACATCAAGAGAGAAAAACTTTAGACCAAAAAAAAAAAACAAACTGGATTAGATTATTGCCTTTCTATTCTGTTCTGCTCTAACTCCTCCAGCTCCCGAGCTCCAGCAAGAACATGTGTGGAGTTCAACGTTGAATTGCTCGATCAAATTGTCAAGATGTGATATGATGCTATCGAACATGCACACTTTTCTATGCTTCCATAACATACAAGCACCTAGATGAATCAAAGTATTAACACGTTTCCTTTTTGTTTTCGTCATCTTTTTGTTTGTCCTTTTTTTTATTTTGCAAATGAAGTAGTCGATTATCCTTGCGTATATCCTGACAGATTCCGTGGATTTAAAATTATATACCAGAAAATATGAGCAGACACCCACCGGGCAAGTATATGTTGAAATGATTCATTAGCATGATCATAAAACAAACATTTTTTTCTACGTGGATAGCCCTCGAAGAAAACAGTTCAATTTCACATAAAAAAATGTACTCTAAGATCCAACAATTATTTCCGTAATAGGTGGGTGGGGGGTTGAAGAAGAAATGGAAGTACAAGCCGCCTACAAGGGCCTTTGGCGCATCAGGATTCAGGAAGGACAGTAACGTCAACCACGCCCACCAAGTTTTTCTCGCCCCGCGGCCACGGTCGAGTGGCGTACATAGACGCGCTACCGTCGGATCCTCCAAACAATCCTCCATAGTCCCTGAGGAGCAAAACTAGTGAAACGCTTCACAATTCATCAGCAATATCACACTACTGCACTAATTGCCAACTGAACTATGAATATCGCTGTCCAATGGAGTAAAGTAATTATATACACAGCTAAGTAAATAAAACGGACGCGAAGCCAACAAGTTCTAAAAACCTGCTAACTACACATCACTCTGCAGCCAAATAATTTTCAGTGATAGAAAAAACAGTCTCAAAACACTCTTATTTGATGGTAATATCTGAAGCCGCTACTCTGCGAAAGAAACCAACAGCTAGACAACTCAACACGCGTGTAAAACACACAGCTGAGAGAGTGGTGCCAGTAACTCAGCGGGTCCGGCGGCTGTTGGCTGGCTTAGACGGAGACGACGGCTTGTTCTTGGCGAAGTCCACAAGGTCCTTGAAAAGGGCGTCCTCGGGTTTAGCCTGGCGGGATGCTGCAGGCAGTGATGCGCTCCTCTTATTCTGGTTACTCCTTTGGTTGAGAGAGAGGTTCTCCGTTTGTCCCAACAGCCCATCATAGCCACCACCGTTGCTCCCTCCAGAATACACATTCTGCTCAAAGTATTGCTGTCTCTGGCCATACCGAGCTGGAGGCGGCGGCAATGAACCTGCAGCTTGAGCTTCCCATGGAGCCTTTGGAAGATCTTCTCTAGAGTCTTTAGATGATGACGATGAGAAACCAGGAAGGGCAGTCGGGTTAATAAAGTCGTCGTCAGGTAAGCTCTCCTGCTTCTTCACCGACGAGCGGTTGGACTCGCTCAAAGTAGGCTGAGGCGCAGAGAAGCTGGGCAGTGCAGTTGGGTTGATAAAGTCGTCAGGAACACTGTCTGACTTGGTATCATGATGTGATGGTGGTTTTACTTCTGTTTTTGGATGAGATGGTGTAGGTATACTGGAAGGGGCAGTCGGATTGATGAAATCATCAGGCACTTTTTCTGACTTGTAGGAGTCTCCACTAAGATAGTCGATACTGCTTGCCTCTGTGTATACAGGCCTCTTAGATGCTGGCGGTGGAGGAAGAAGTGGGCTTGGGTATGGCCTTTCATTTCTGGGAGCAGAAGGCACATTGCTCTGTGCTGCTGCGCCATCCCTCGCAGATCTGCAAGAATTTACCGTACTTTAGAAGATGGTTTTTTAAGAAAATAAATACAAACCACAGATACCTCTCTAATAGGCTTTAGTAACGCAAAACAGCAGCAAGGAACAAGATCAATAATAGTCCAGACTTGGAAGAATAATGGCGTGCATTAACTCGCATTAAATAGAGAAACTAGAATAGCTTGCCTGCGGGAAAGTACGGAGAACTCATCTTCAGGCTCGTCATCGTCATGTACATTTAGAAGTGGAGCAAATGGAGCCCCAGTGGACCTAGGAGGGATAGTCCCTTGGTTTACATTACCAGAAGCAGGTGCAGGTGCTCCTGCACCAGGAGGGACTCCCTTTGCTATGTCGTCATGACGCTGAAGAACACGCTGCAATTCATCATTTAATCCTAGAGCCTGAAATAAAAGGCTCTCATCTCTGCAGATAGAATCAATACGTTAAAGCACATCACAGTTGTAAATTACATGGAATAAAAGAAACAGTGAAAGAAAACTATACCCAGTACTGTTAACAAGATCCATGACACGACCTTGATAAGATCTGCACTGCCCAACAAGGTCAACAATGACTTCCTCCCTCACACCCTACAATACAAAGCAGAAATCAGATCAATCTGCGGCAAATAATTTCAGAAAGACTATGCTGTCAGAACAAATTGACAAACAAGGCTAAATAACAATAAATTAGGCCACCGAAATGTGAAAAGACTGATAGATATCACTTATCATCATGTCAAGCTAATAGATTAAATATTATAATTTCCAAAAGGATGTAACACTTGAATCTAAGACATCAAACAGTCCATCCACAAAAAAAAAAATTGCCAGAAGAAAAAAGAAGTATACACGAGCTAGCATCAATATACATCATAAGAATTTGTACTTAAGGACCCAAAATAAAAAACTCTAGAAGTGACCAAAAATTGTAGTGCAAAACATAAACACTAAACTATTACGAACTCACCTCAGGATGTCTATGATCCAAAGCATTTAACATCTCATCAAGCACA
Organism: Zoysia pacifica; assembly: GCA_001602315.1. Classification (NCBI taxonomy): domain Eukaryota; kingdom Viridiplantae; phylum Streptophyta; class Magnoliopsida; order Poales; family Poaceae; genus Zoysia; species Zoysia pacifica. The sequence goes on along the minus strand of BCLH01002402.1, from coordinate 42,009 downwards.
TCCACTATTCCTCTAGCACTCTGAATTTCACTTAGACTGCAATTCGCAATGGACAATGAAGTAAGTTACACATAATAAAACTGTCCTTCCACAAAAAAAATAGCAGCTATAAATAGTGAGAACGTCCCAAGAATCTAAGACTTGCTTGGCATGAATATGAAAATGTGGCTCATGTGAAGCAATGATTAGTTTGGTAAAGGCAACAAACGATGTATCCTTCTTTTGGCATTGGCAGTAACAATACATGGAGTCAAGTCTTTTGCAAATAGCAATGCTAATGTAATTATAACATTTGAAAAACAGAACGGATCTTGTTTTGTGAGCATGGCCTACTGGATTGTATGACGGGGTGTCAGGGTGGTAGCAACAAAATTAATAATCACAGTCCTGCCACATTTAGGGATGAAAATTGGTTAACCTTAGGTTCACATCTGAACCTCTTTACTTCAACCAAATGAACTAGTTTTCCAAAATGATCATATATTTTGGAAAACTAGTTCATTTGGTTGAAGTAAAGAGGTTCAGATGTGAACCATAGGGTTACCAATTTTCACCCTTACCACATTTGTACTTGCTAATATTTTGTAGAATTATATGATAAAAGACAGCTAACAATCAATCACAGGGAAAAGGTGAGGGTGGCACCCTTCATCATCTTATTTGCTTAAAAGCGGCAATGAATTGTTCAAAAACATCAGGTCTAATGGTTATATGCTGAGGTCTGAGTAGTATTTTACGGATGTCATCACTCATTAGTTTGTTGGTAGGACTAAGCACTGCAAACCCAAAACATGATTAATTCAAGATAAATCTAGGTGTGCTTTGTGTTAGCTAATAGAAACATGTATCAACAAGAAGGACAAAAACTAAAAGTAATCAGAAAAGCATAATCTAAACAATATATACAGAGAGGAGAACAAAATAATACACCAAATAAATGAGAAACAAATAGTGTAAGATGATCCTTAGTGCAGTTAACAAAACTAGCTATAAACAAGGAATCAACAATACGAAAGGGACCAAAATCCAAATCAGAAACGTCAGAGCTAACAAATCAATTTGGCAATCAAATGAAAGAATACCTAAGTGCAGGTGCCGGAGGTGCACTAGATTGAAGAGAAGCTTGTATCGCTACATCTTCATAGCTTTGACCTGGAGGTGGATATAGATGTGGATTCCTTAGCGGCTGAGTCTGAGGGGGTGTAAACAACGGGACCGAATTTTCCTCACGAGGTGGAAAATCAATACCAGCAGACTGCAAACAAAGGGCAGGTAGATAATATTATAATAATGGGTTGAACAGAAGAAATCTAACTCAAAGAATCAATCAAACTTCTGTGACCTAAAAGAACGCCGAATGAGGGAATAAATCATGGAAATGGTACTCTAACAAAAGGTAACTAGCATCACATAGAAAACTCTAAATTCTATTATCGCACATTAAGATATATGAACAACCCAAAAGCAAGCTAAACTCAAAGTTGATGTTACCCTGAGTTCTTGGTAAGCAGCATGGTACTGTGGATATTTTCCAGAAGGTCCTCCAAAAGCCACTTGCCATGTGTCAATTAAACTCAATATTTTTTCCCGTACACTAAGGTCTGGCTGTAAAGATGAGAGCCAAAAAAAAGTCACATAAAAAAGCATGTGAAGGTTGAAAAACAGAACATTAACAGTGAATCAGTATTATCTTCACCTTTTTCTTTACTATCTTAACCATTTCACTTAATATGTCACGATCAATGATCTGTTGGTGAACAATATCTCCACAATTTTTGCTTAGAGTCTCTAGCACCTGAAGCAAGCACACAGCCATACTCATCGAATCAAATCATGAGAAGAAACATGAAAAATCAGTAAAACTATTTGAAACTATGCGCATTTAATTTCTTTTTTCAAAACTGTGATATTAGCAATGTTCTGCTTCTAAACTTGGAATAGAAACAGTAACACTAAAATGTTGTTAACAATATTCATAGGACATCCTAATTTTGATTTACATCAACATCCAACATTGAAAAGGTCTTGCAATACTCACAAAAAGTGTCAGAATTTGAACTTTTGAATTCTTGTTTCCAAGACGTTTCTTTAGGAGCTTGAGGGTATCTTTTGCTTGCCTGCAAATCAAATGATTTTTTTATCAGAGTTTCATGAAATATAACTCATGGCCAATTATCTGTTGTACGATAACATTGCAAAAACACATAAAAGTAAAAATATCAGGCCAAACAACACCAGTAATACAACACACGAACAACCAAGTTAAACTTTGATCCAAGAGCGAAATATTTTTGATAACACATGATACACAAACATTTTAACAATCTCAGAAGTTCAAACGTTGCCATAGAGTGAAGGTACTTCAAACTATATATCCACAGGCTTACAGAAACAACTAAACACACCCAGATTTGAATATGAACAACAGATTAGAAACGATTCACTTTCTGTCTAATTCCAAGTACCTCCACCCTTCAAATGTCATGACCAACCATGATGTCACATCAAACTGCAACCCAACAACAAATGGTACCAAAATGGGCGGCCCTCTGAGAGCATGACCCAACTAACCACCGACAAATTATTCATTACCAAATAAATATCTCGCTCTACATTCTAACAACCATGGAACTTAAGATTCATAATTCTTAACTGAATAAAAACGAAAACAACAAAGACCATTCATTCGCAGCAGCCAATAGCGAGAGAAATCTGTAGTCGCCATAGATTCAGAGTACTCAAGCAATCAAGCAGCATGACCGATCTATCTAATACAATGTAAGTTCAACGATGACGTGGCAAATAATGAGAAGTAATGAAAACTACATCACATCACTGGCTAGGCCCAAGGACTTTAGTGGCAAATCAGCTACTACTTCTCGACGCGATATCGAAGACCACACGAATCAGAGGCACACAAGCGAGTCTTGTTAGTAGAGAAGGAAGTTCGGCCGGACCCGGGATCCATGTTGATGATATCGCAGAGCTCGATGTTGACGGCCCAGTCGGGGCCGATGAGCATGTCGTTCGTCGCCCTCTCCGCGCACGCCACGGCCGCCATCTCCCCCGGCGGCGGCACGAGCCCACGAACGGCGCCGACCAGAACCCCTAATAAATCCTGCGGCGAAAAGCACCCCGGATCAGCTCCAAGTCCTCACCCTCCATCGAAGAAGCCACGAGACTCCCACAAATACCCAGTCCTTGAGCCCGCAAGGAACGGATCCTCACCGAATCTGAGCGGACCGTCCCCGAGATTCGGCGGAAATATACGCCGAGCCGCGATCCGGGACTGCCGATCGCGCGCGCACGGGGTTCGGCGAAGCGGGGGTGAGCGAGCGGTGGGATTGGTTGGAGGATTCGCGAGGGGGAGGGAGGGAGGGGAAGAACGGTAGCCGGCCGGCTGGCTGCAGAGGACGACCGGTCGAGACGAGAGAGAGGAGAGAGGAGTGCGCGGCGGCAGGGTGGGTACGCAGTGATAGGAGAACGCGGACGTGGACTTTTTCTGGAGGACTGACCGTGTGAACACGAGGGCCCACAGTTTCGTTGATTTTTATTAGAGATTTTTTTATTTGTTGTTCGATTGGAAATGGTTTGGCTAATTCTTTGGTATTTGTGATTGCTGTGCCGTTAAGCATTTGATGATTTGAAAGGGTGTTGTTTATGATTGGCATTGAACACTGCTGCTGCTGGAGGCTGGAGTCTCCATTCCGTGTTGCTTACCCAGTAAGCAACTTCTATGACTTTTTTTAACAGAGATATTACAGTATATCTTTACTTTTTTAATAAATATCAGCACTGATTTTTAAAAATATGATATCAAACTCATTATTTTTTTTATCAAGTTCACTATTTTAATATTTTTGACTAGGTATTTTTTAATTTTTAACCGTTAGATCTAATTAAATGAATGACGTAGTTAACTGAATTGTAACATCTCTCTTTTTACTACATTGTCTTTAGCGAGATTTGGTAGAACTATCTAGTAATCTTAGCATTTAAAAGCTTTCAGATTTGTCTAATTTTATATAAATCAGTTGAATTTTTTTAAAAAAATATAGGAAGCAGAAAATTTTAATTCTTCGTTCGAAGGAGTTATTAGCGTTTGGAGGCAGGTGCTAGTCACTTCATGCCGCCAATGTGCGTGCGGCGAATTTCTTTTACTGCTTCGTTTAGGTTTAATTGGTGAGGAAAATGGGAAGGAATCTTACTTGTGTCTTTCCGCTTCATCTCAGTTGCTAGAACGATGTGTATTTTCTCTATAACTTTATATTGATTTTAAAAGTCAGATATTGGCGGACCAACAGGGTATGTCGGTTGGTCCAACGAATTTTCAAACATGCAAATTGGTTCGAAGCCAACGCACATTTTTTTCTTGGTAATGATAATCGCAGTCATGATCTTTTGGTCTCGGCTGTAGAGGATTAGAGAGAAATTGGAAATAATTGATTACATTACTCTCTTAGTGTTGGTACATTCATTCCTCTCCAGTTCCGTTCATTCCCTATGTGGGGTGATTGGATGGGGGGCTGGGCGCTGGCCTGGCTGTGCGCGTGCAGAGCTGCAGTGTTCGGTTGCTTGCTGCCAGCCTGAACCTGTCCCGGCGCATGCAAAACCCGCCCACGGGCCTGGCTTCGTAGACATGGATTTCAGTCTCGTTTCTTTCGGGACAGGCTCCGTGCGTTCAGGGTTATGTAAAATAATGAAGGATATTAGTATATAATTAATATTATTTAAATAATATTAATATATTTAAAAATATATTAAGACTTGATGAACATAGTAGATCGGATTATATATATTTGGATATTGTAAATATTATTTTAATATTTATTTCTTTTTAAACTTTAAATATTAAATTCTCATATAAGTAACCAAGCATTATCTTTTTCGAACCAAATTGATCTAATGCAGCTAACCAAACAGCAACTATTCTATACGCACACGCACAGCATAGCTTATATATACGAGCCAGACTAAATAAAACCTAGCAATTAAACCCTATGTGAACCGAACGGTGCCTTGATTTCACGGTTCGACCAAGATTGCGTACGCTCCCTTCTCTCAGAAGCACAGTTGAAATCGGCAGAGCCCTATGTAGTGTGCAAAATAAACTGCGTAAACGTAGCAGGGTTTTCGAAAATGACTCGTACTCGTTTGAAAGCGCAAATAGTTCACGGCTGGCAATTTTGAAACGTGCAGCTTCGTTCGAAAGAGATGCCATCGTACCCGTGCAACTATCCTTGTTTTTTAAATCATCTTGCATTCCCACATATCCGACCATGATGTAAATTGAAGGGCAGATTTCTTATCAATCATTAAAAAAAACTACAAATTCCTTATTAGCTGCTCAAAAATTTTAATTTTCTTATATCTTTATTTACCATACTTCTACACATTTGTAAACTTAAAAAATAAGTTATTTTCTATTTATTTTTTTTCGTAAGTTTTCTCATTAAAAATGGTTATTGTTTGGTTTTGAGGCTTATGTAATTTTCACATATTGTTTGCTGCCCCTTTTTTAATGCCTACCTTGCAGGGGGGATTTTGTATTGGTTGTCACAGCCTCTCCATTTTCATTAATGGATTTCAAGTGGGGAAACTCCCCTCCCCCCGTTGACCTTAAAAAAAATTTGCAAGGAAAATACACTTCCTAATCACATTTAGGTTTAAAATTTATTTTATTTTCTTTTGAGTTCGTGATAATAATGTGAATATGTGAGACAGGGTTTTAGAAACTGGTCAAAACTGATTGATTTTTACGGTTTTGATAAAACTGAACCCAGCATTTTAACAAAACCGGCTAGCCAATCGATTTTTGGCCCCTTCAAAACCGGACTTGAACCGATTTTTAAAACATTGCTTTGAGAGAGTATTAATTCTTATAACACTCAGTAAAATGGGTAACGAGAAAACTTATAAAAAAATGACAGATGGGCAAAAGAGACTTTTTCAAATCTCTACATATATAAGAGTTGTCAATAAAAAAAATGTTAATATTAATGGTTAATAAAAAATTGAAAATTTTGAGTACCCAATAAGAAACCTGTGGTTGTTTGTATGAGTGATAAAGAACTTACCTTAAATTGAAACCATATCTTTCTTGTCATGAGAAGTTATTACCATTATATCCAAATGCATACTCCAAGTACATTGGTTTTTATGGATGAAGATGTATAAATTTCCAAAAGATTCCAAATAATCTACAAAGCATAGTATTGCATAATAACTTGTGTTCTAAATAATAGTTGCTTGAAAAATATAGATACAGATGCATTTAGCTTCGTTGGCGCAAAAAGATTCCAAATAACCAACAAAATATTTCAAATAGTAAAATTTGTCTACAAGACATCGTCGATGTGTTGATTTGTCCGCGTGGCACTATTCGAAGTGATTTAGACCACAGAACATCGTTGATTCGAATATATGTCTTTAAGACACCGAAATGAATATTTCGAAAATATTTCTCTCCAAATGTCCAAGTGCCCTCACGTTACTTGGATGTCGAACCGCTGAACCGGACTGCACCCGCGCCGAGATGAAAACTCGGGGAGCTTGAGCGCCCGGCGGAGCGGCATAAGCGCGGACCTGCAAGAAGGCCCCCGGCAAGAAGGCCCGCCTCGCCGCCGCCGTGGCCGTTTCACTGGCCATAGGCAGAGACGCGCAACGCGCACCGGCACAACAGAGGAGTGCATCGCGGCTAGCCTAGAGAGCGACCGGGGACTCGCCGCTGCAGCAACAGAGGCGCGCCGAACCAAGAGGGCGAAGACTGCTGCGAGAGCAGTGGAGATGTACAACCGCGATCCCACCTACCACTTCCTGCACGACTGCACGGCCGAATTGTTCGCTGAACTCCTCACGGAGGACATGCACAAGCTTGTCGACGGCAAGCTCCGGGAGTTCTCGCTCGCGGCGAAATGGTGCCTGTCACTAGACTCTTTCTACGACCGATTGACCCTGCTCTGCGAGGCTGTCGCCTGGCGCCTGTTCCCAAGGGCTCCTCGCCTGAGCTCGGCGCCGACCTCCCGGACGAGCCACTGCGCCTACCGCAAGTCCGCGCTAGTGCCGCTCCGCCGGGCACTCAAGCTCCCCGAGGTTTTCATCTCGACGGGGGCGCGATCCGGTTCAGCGGTGTGACCGGTCAAGTAACTTGAGGGGCACCTGAACATTCAAAGGAATATTTCTGAAATATTTTCAGAATAATCGTTTCGGTGTTTTAAACACAAATACTCGAAGCAATAATGTCCTATAACTTAAATCACTTGGAGTCATGCAAACAAATCAACACACGTAGAGTGTTCTATAAACAAAATTTCCCTTTCAAATAACCTACTATCTCCATTTCAAAATACTCCCTCCGCTATAAAATATAAATATTTTTAGATTTAAGTCAAAGTTAAATTTTTATCACTTTAACCACTAATAATGTATAATTAATAATATTTTATATTATATAAAAATTATATTTTTTGAATTTATCATGAAATAAATTTTTATAAAAATTATGTAATTTTCTACATATTATTGAAAGAAGTTAAAAGATTTTGACTTTATCTAAATCTAAAAATACTTATATTTTAAAATAGAGATAGTATAAACATTTTTTGCTTTAGATAAAATCAAACACATTTAACTTTTAGTAGTAATATCTATAAAATTACATAATTTCTTATATAAAAAATTTATGAATGCTTTATTTCACGATGAATAAAAAATATAATTTTTATATACTAAAAATTTATTAATTTATTATTTTTAATAGTCAAAATAATAAAAATTAGACTTTTGACGAAATGTAGAAATGCTAAACGGAGGGAGTACATGCAGTAAGTAACATAGATACAGATTTGTAAAAGATTCCAAATGACGCACAAAACATAAATACAGATGCATATACACAATTGGCGTAGGGTAAGCATCCCTTGACCTCTAGTTGATCATCATCTGCTAGGAAGCCTAGGATCACTCTTCTCACCGACGACGCGACCACAGAATGTATCCCTTCCGTCTGGTCCGGCGGACAAGATGTTCGACGGAATTCCTGACTAGTTCGCCGAGGGTTGCATCATCTCATCGTGTCGGGGTCCGGCGAGCTCCTCCAGCAGGGTCCTCTCCTTCTCGCCGGTGGGTCGTGCCGCTGGTGTAACCACTGGGGAGCTGATGCTCAGCGACATCGAGAAGTTCAGTAAGGTAGTCAGCCATCTTCTGCTCGTCTCTTCTATTTCCCAGCTTATTGCCATCGCAACTTCATCCTGTAAATTGGTTTTAGGGAACGCATAAAACTTGGTAGCTCCATTATAAGTTCTCCCGTTCACTATTAAGCTTCATAAGACAGTTTATTTGGTTATTTTTTTTTTCCTGAGAGGAAAAATTTCAGGCGTTATTTCCCTTTTTTTTTTTTTGCGTCTGTCATGAGTCGACAAAAACCTCTGTTTCCTAGTATTGAATAACTAGTAGTATTGACTACTGGCAAAAGGATTCTTTAGCCCTTGTGGTACCTGGCATTTCTTTTTCCAAGGGAAGTTTCACAGGGCCTTCGTTTTCCATTATCTTGACCTTGACTTTGAAAGTTAGCTTCTACCACTCTCTAGCTAAATTATTGGACAAGTTACTGTCATTGCATTTGGATCACTGCGCCCAAATCGCCAAGGGCCTATCTTCCTTCAGGCTTGAGCTGCAATACCCACCTTATTCAGTTCTGGATACCGGAGCCCAGATGCTCTCTGATTGCAACAACATAGTGAAGAAAGCAGCTGATCCGATCTGGAATTTTGGGTACTTGTTCTCGTCAGAGCACTAACAGCTACCTTTCTTACGTTATTGTGCATCTTCCTGCTTTCTCCATTAGTTTCTTCAGAAATTTAGTCAAAGAACGAATCTGATAAAGGCAGTGTTATACTTCACTGCTGTTGTGCTATGGAGGCTTTGGTTATGTTATTGCTTTCCTTTGAATCAACATCGGTCCATTAGATAATTACATTCCTAATTTTCTGACGCATCCGTCTATACTAGTCCTTTGTGGGTTGCCCGCTTGTACTAGCCCTTCCCAATTGCGCTATACTGATATGCCTGCCAAAATGCTCTCTCCGTCTCTCTGTCTCTCAGCTCTGCAAATTGTGGCTTTAGAAAACTTTAGAAGGCAATTTTGATTTGACAAACAATGAACATATATTCAATTAGCCTTCAATAGTTTTGCTAAGGCCTATGCCTGCAAACTATATTATCGATGATATCGTATCTCATGGAGAAACATTTGGTGAGGATAAGATGCATTGCTCAGGAAAAAAAAAATGTCATTCCTAATCCTAGCTCGGCACATACATAAAAGCCATTTGTATCTAAGATACTACATGCCTTATGCAGTTCTTCCAAAACCATGAGCCCCAAGTAAATATCTCCTTGAATGTATAGGAAAGGGCAGATTTATCTGAGTTGGAGTTCTATCTACTGCTCTGAATACTGATCCAACCCACTCAGAATATTCCACTTCTTGATTTGTCATGCTTACCATCCATTATGTAGATGTCTTTCATTATTCATACCGGTAATTCTCAGTTACATGCTTCTAAATTTAATAATGTCTTATGGAGTTAACCTA
>BCLH01002402.1:21614-32191 GCA_001602315.1 Zoysia pacifica | reverse complement strand
AAAAAAAATAAAAAGTAAAACTAAGAAACTATGGTGAGAAAGAAGTGGCAAAAATCAGGGTCCCGCCATGTAGATTGAAATTTTAATGAAAGATCCTTTGCTCACATACACTTCTTATTTATTCTGCAGAACAAAAACTACAGTTATGTGCCTTAGCATTGTTAAATGTTTCTGGAAAGTCAGGTTTGGAACTAACTAATACAAGGTAAGGATTGGCCTTCAAAACGTTTTTTTTTTCAACTTTTCAGGAAAGAAGTCATATTTTTTGTAATAGCATTGAGTTTGAATGTATGAAATATTGTATAATGTCTTCTACACGGTTCTTCTTAATTATTCGATTTCTTAGTACCAAATTTTATCAATTAATACAACTACATTAGTGTTGATGCAGAATTAGTTTTAGCTTCTAAACTCCATATATCCTTTTGTTTTCTATATTTTCCCACAGGAATTGGGCAAGATTCTTCCAAATATGGTAGGACTGGAGGCTTCTTTAGCATTGGTGAAGGTCGCCGGCAGCAAGTTAGTTTCACTCATTACTACCGAGTTTGCCTCCATATCCGGTGTTGCAAAAGACCTCTCTGAGCTCCAGGATATACTTGGAGAAGCTACAAGCTGGCTGTCTGCAGTTCGTGATAGAGCAATACATATTGACCCATCTCTTCGATGGATAATGAAATTGAGAAATGTTGTGTATGATATTGATGATTTACTAGATGAAGTCCATCTAGAAGCTGAGAAACACAGGAGGGAAAACAATGTTGAGAACCTTGCTACAATTGATTGCTTCTGTTCCAAACCTAAGTCTTTTCTGTTCCAATTCAAGATGGCACACAAGATCAAGGCAATTAAGGTGAGATTTGCTGCAATCGTGAAGCAAAGAAGTGATGTCAATACTATACGGCTTACTTTATCTGTGGATCATCTTGTTACGAGCAGAAACAGGTCAACCGAAGAGCTATCTTTGTTGAGTAATGTTGAAGAGTCCAAAATACCAGTGCGAAACAAAGAGAAGGATGATATCATATCCAAGCTTGTAGAATCAAATGAAGGAGAGAATGGCTGGATAGTTTCTATCGTCGGCCTAGGTGGGTCTGGGAAAACTACTTTGGCCAAACATATCTCCCATGACAACAAGGTAAAGGTTCACTTCAATGATACTATATTCCGGGTACATGTGTCTCATGAATTTCACATGGAAAAACTTATTAGCAAGCTATTTGAAGCTGTCACTAAACAAAAGTCGGATATTCATGCCAGACAGTACATGGTTGATGAAATATCAAATAAGTTGAACGGTAAGAAGTTTCTTCTTATTTTGGATGATGCTTGGCATGAGGACAAGGCTGACTGGGAACAGTTCATGCTATATATAAACAGTGGCTCACCTGGAAGCAAAATATTGCTAACTACTCGTTGTCAAAATGTTGCCGAAGCAATAAAATCTAAGCATATTTTCCACTTATCATTCCTATCAGAGGGTGAGAGCTGGACCTTGTTTTTAAAGTGTTCTGGATGGACGGAGGAAGATTTAAACTCTGACTTCATATGTGATGGAAAAGAGATTGTGAAGCGATGTGGTGGAGTGCCTCTAGCAATCAAAACTATTGGAGGTGTCCTCTCCGGAAAGATGGAAACAAATACTTGGAAGGCAATAAGAGAGAGTAATTTATGGAATGTTGAGAGTATAAATGATAGAGTGTTTGCATCTTTGAAATTGAGCTACTTTCACCTGGCAGATAATCTGAAGCAGTGCTTTACGTTCTGCTCTATATTCCCAAAAGGCTATAAAATTGTCAAAGAACATTTGATTGCACAGTGGATAGCCCATGGCTTTGTCCATTTTACGAATACAGAGCTTCCAGAAGATATTGGAAATGAGTACTTTGATTCTCTTGTAAAAGTTGGCTTTCTTCAGGATTCGGTTCAGATTTGGTATAATGATCAACTAGTATACAAAATGCACGACCTGATTCATGATCTTTCTCGACTAATTATACAAGATGAAATAGTGACGTCCCTACCCAAGACTATCTCAACAAATAGTACTCATAGATGCAGATATTTATCTTTGACATCATCCACCGAGAAGGTTGACAGGGGCTTATTTCAAAAGGTTCGTGCTATCTATGTCTATGGTGGTGACCCGTCATTTGACAAATCAAATAAGAAGGGTTTCTACATACGCAGTGTTATTTTACAGTCTACAACTGCTGCTTGGTTTTCACCATTCATATTGAAATCAGAATATCTTGGTTACCTTGAAATTTGTCATGTTAGTTTCACAGAGTTTCCAGAAGCTATATCAGGATGTTGGAACTTGCAGGCCCTCAATATTCTTCATTGTAGAGATTTTGTAAGGTTACCCGAGTCTATTGGCAAGCTTAAGAAGCTGAGAACTATAGAGTTGATGATGTGTACAGACTTTGAGAGTTTGCCTCAGTCTATTGGAGATTGTCAAGAGCTTCGATGCATGCAGTTATATTTCTGTGCAAATCTCAGGGAAATACCAAACTCCATATGTAAACTTGAAAATCTTACGGTGTTTCATATTACTGCATCACCAGCTCTGCAACAACTTCCATCAAAACCTATTGGTGAGCTGTGCAATTTACGGACACTCAACCTATCTGGTTGTTCACATCTGAAAGACCTTCCAAGTATATTTGCTTGCTGCAGGCTGCGCAATTTGGTGCTCTCTAATACTAATGTTACTGTGCTTCCTCAATGGGTCGCTTCGATTGGTACTCTAGAATGTATAGAGCTTGAGTATTGCACAGAACTAGTGGAGTTGCCTTCAGGTATTGAGAACTTAAAAAGGCTGGAAATTTTGAACATACAGGGTTGTTGGAGATTGTTTTGCATGCCATCTGGATTGAGTCTCCTAATTCGTTTGAGAATTTTGGGCTTGTTCGTAGTTGGCTGTGGTGCCAGTTTTGCAAGGATCTCGGAGCTTGAAAATCTTGATATGTTAAGTGATCAGTTGGAAATTACGAACCTTAAATATTTGACTGATCCAAGAGAAGCAGTGAAGGCTTGCCTGAAACAGAAGAAAAAATTAGAGTGTTTGAAGCTGACATGGTGGTCTTCAAGTGGCATACAAGAAGAGTTAGTACCAGACATGGAACAAGACCTTCCAGTGCTAGACGCTCTGGAACCACCACCCGAAATCACGATGTTGGAAATTAGTGGTTATCGTGGTCTCCATTTGCCATGGTGGATGAGAAAGCAATGTGAGTCATCTTGTTTGGAAGGCAGAGTAATGAAAACAGAGCTCCCGCAATTCCATGGTTTAACTCAACTGGTGCTAGAACAATTACCAAACTTGAAGCAGATGCGAGGTCTTGTGAAGTTTCCATCACTTAAGACTGTCAATCTGCACGGAATGCCTAGTTTGGAGGAGCTATGGACTACAACAAATGGTTTGGAAACTGGGGAGGAAAACGGTAGTTCACACCATTGTTTCCCTGTCCTTTCCGCTCTGTTCATATGGAACTGCCCGAAATTGAATGTGAAGCCCTACTTCCCGCCATCTTTGGAGTGGCTGCGATTGCGAAAAAGCAATGAGCAGCTGATGTCGCTGAGTAGCTCATCCTCCCATCTGCTTCACCCTAATGTTGATGAATCCCCGTCCTCCTTTGGCACACTTGGAGGGATCCAGCTGAAGAAATTAAAACTAGAAGAAATGACTGCATCATCATTTTGTTGGGAATTATTGCAGCAGCTCACAACACTAGAGTCCTTGGAAATTCGCCTCTGCAATGATCTCAAGGAGTTACCTGCCAGCATGCGCAGCCTGGTATCCCTCCAGCGGCTTCATATAGATGGATGCTCCAACCTCGGTATGCTACCAGAGTGGCTTGGTGAACTGTGCTCTTTGCAAGAGCTAAGTGTCGTCAGGACTTCACTGATTGACAGCATCCCTGAATCGACGGAGCACCTTACGTCACTTGTGGAGCTGAAAATTGTTGGTTGGGGCAAACTGCAACAGCTGCCTGTGGCGATGAAGCACCTTACCTCCCTTCAGGTACTCAGCTTAGAAGGATGCACTGCACTGCAAATGCTACCGGAGTGGATTGGACAACTCTCTGCACTTCGATTGCTTCGTATCGACCGCTGCTCCGATCTTCAATCCCTCCCCAATTCTATAAAATCCCTGACTGCTCTTCGGAGCTTGTCCATTACTGGCTGCCCTGGCCTCGCAAGGCGGTACAAGAAAGAGGTGGGAGATGAATGGTACCTTGTCTCCCATATTCCTCATGTGATGTGTTACTAGATCAATGGGAACTGAGGACCTGCTGCACCTTTCCAAGGACATATGAACATGTGAAAATGTTATGAAAATGTTACATGGCTGGGCCGTCCCATTATCTGTATAATCTTCCCATAACTTTTTTGCTAATGCATCTTGTTCTGCAAGCGTATATGGTTCCATGTTCATTGGGTACTTGTTCATAGAATCCTGGTACAAATTATAGTAACTCTTTGCTGGAGCAAATCAGCTTAAGATGTATATGCTAAACTTTTCATATAAATGTTATTCTTCATGTGGTGGGTCATGGTTAGATTCTAATTTACGTTGATTGAATAAATATGGCGTCTGAAAGTCTTGTGTTTGATTTTTTTTTTTTTACTTTTCATGTTTCTGTTAACTTAATTTTTATTTTTAAGGTTAATTTTATAAATGCTATCTTTGCATCATTTATACACTTAACGTAGAGTTTAAGGTTCTTTTTTTTTTGGCAAAAACATCAAATTTATTTTTAATGGAGAAGGATGCAATCTTGTTAACTGTGTTTTTTATTCTGCATGCCCTGAAGAAAGCATAGCACCCATTTCTCTTCGCATAACAGACCAAATAAAAACTGATTTAATGAATGACGATTACAATATAAGAATTTGAGATCTTCTCAAAGCTGAATTAGATATGCTCTGTTAGTTCTTAGTTTTTTGAAATGAACAGGGGGGCAAGGGCCTATTGGTTATCATATATTAATAATAAAAAGGTTATACAGGACAAAAAGAAATAAACAAGAAAAACTGAAATTAAAAAGAAACAATCTGAGCCTATAGAGAAGCTAGCCAATCTTGAATTCTAGGAGAATTGTCGGTTTCGTACACCGGCACAGTAAATTTATACAATCGGACGGGGATCGTGCGTTTTCGAAATCGAATGGCCTAGTCTACAAGCGAGACTCAAAGGTTAATCTGATTCGGACCACCTCAAGACGTAATACCCTACGTCTAGGGACGAGAGATCGGTCGTATGAATCTCAAAAACACGAAAGTACAATGCGGAAGAGCTTCGGACGGATTCGAAAGTCTCAAGCTCGCATGGTGAGGGTGGTTTACAAATAGTAATGTGTATCTTTTTTCTATGTATTGTCTTTCTCTTTTTTTTCTTGCTCTTATTTTTTAAAGCTTCCTGGGTGCCCTTTTTATAGGGTCGTACCTGAGTTGTCTTGATCGGACCATGGTTGAGGTGACCGGAATATGGTTTGAGCATCTTGTCGTCTATAGAAACCGATGACCCTTTGACAGGTGGAGCCACGGTCTTTAATGAGTCATGCTCTCTGGCGTTCGGGGCAAATGATCGGCGCCCTCTGTTCGTATCTTTGTTCATTGTGGGAGAACAGAGGTTGCTTTACTGTTCAGCTTTATCGCCTGGTGGGTTGTTTCTTCTCCAGCCGGGTAGTTGCGGAAACTTTCGGAATTCTTATCTTCTCTGCGGAACTGTATGTTGTTAGAAATTTTGAATCAACGTGATTGTTGGAGTAGTGATTGCTTCGTTGCAGTCGGCGAGCGGGTCCCGACCGCTAGGGTCCCGATCGCTCGGGTCCTTACCCCTGAGGGTTGGGGCGATTGCGCCCGCCTCGGCTTCGGGCCTTGGCGAGGCTTCCCGACCGCTGCGGCTGGGTCAGCTTTGTGAAGTTTTTGGTGGGCCGTTGGAGGATCGCGGGCCGCAGGTGGGTCGTGCTATAGAAGGTGATTCGTAGATACCTGGTTATGTGCCGGATACTCCGGTCACCAGACTGTCTGGTAATTTACCGGACACTCCAGTCAAGTAGGCACTTAGACAAAATTTGAATCTAAGCACGTTTTAGCGAGTTCTAGCAAATTTCACTTGAATCAAAAGACTAGAATATGATATAGGAAGTAGATCTAAGCAAGCTAGAGACTAGTGAGCAAGTAGATTAAAGCAAATCTATGAATATGAACAATAAAAACAATATGAACTTGCAAGAATGAAAAGAGCACAGAGACACAAGATTTTACTCCGAAGTTCGAGTCCACAAAGGAACTTTACGTCTTCGTTGAGAGGTTCACAAAGAACCGGATCTCACTCGATCCTTTCTCTCACTCGACCAGCCACAAAGGTGAGGTTGAGTTCTCTACTAGCAAATCCCTTTCGAGAAGGGGTGAACAAACTTCTCAGGACGTCACCACATAAGTTGGGAGCTCTGGGGCACGCCTAGCTATATAGGAGCAAAAGCTCTAATAGTAACAAACTCGAATTGAAGCTCGACGGTGCTGCAAATGTTCAATGGGAGTGAAAGTATTTCTTTCACAATTCCTAGCTCAAATCTTGCTAGCTTAGGCCTTGAAAGGGAGTGGGAGAGTGTTTTTGAGCTCAAGAGTGTGTTGTTCAAGAGTGAGCCGTCAGCCCTCTCAAAAGGGGCTGAGGGGATATAAATACTCGGGCTTCAAAAAGTAACCGTTGAACCACATTCTGACTGAGAGACACTTTGTCACTTTGTCGAACACTCTGGTGAAGCCTCTCGGGTTGGCATAGCCTGAGCCACCAGAGTCTCTGGCACTATGTCGGATACTTTGGTGAGCCCTTTAGGGTGCGGGCTGCTAGGCCACCACAGGCTCCGGCACTTTGCCGAACACTTCGGTGAGCCTTCTCGGGTAAATCCAATAAGCTTTATTGGAGATTTCGGCAATATACCAGATACTCTGGTAAGAAGTCTCGGATTAGGTCAAGATTTGAGCATTTTTGACACTTTGAGACTTTAATTTGAGTCCCCCTTGATAGTACGTCATACCTAGACTCAAAAATGATAAAATCTAGTATTCTTCCATAAGAAAAGGTTCCTGACTTGATCCAAGAAAATTGGGGGTCTTTTTTTTTCAATATTCTTTTCTTATTTTTGAAAAACTTTTCGACTGTCAACGCACTTAACAAATATCATTAGCTTTTTGAATGGTTCGTCATCATCCACTAAAACCCACTAAAGGGTCTAGATGCACTTTCACTTATGGAGTAAGTGTTAACATTCAACATGATCTTTCTTTCCTTCCAATTCCATGAATGGTAAAGTATTGACTGCATTTCATAATTAAACGAGGCCCATCTACCTTGATTTCATTCTACATGATCTTTCTTTTTCCAGTCCTTCGTTTACTTTTGCATAATAGTAGATATTGGTGAGAGAGAGAGAGAGTAGTTTGCTGAATGTTAAAGAAATAGTACTGTCGGTGTTCTGACCACTGGCACAGTACGAAAATACGAACGCGGGGGTGGTGTGCCTTCGTATTTGATGTGGCCTAGTCTGCGTGAGACTCAAAGAGATTTTTTACCTGGTTCGGACCACTTCAAACGGTGTAATACCCTACGTCTAAAGAGTGGATTATCTCGACGATAATAGTACAATGATTGGATTCTCTCTTCGCGAGAGGATTCGGAATGGGTCGAAAGTGCCTGGAGCACGAATGAGAGGGGTTGCTCGCAAGGAGGGATGCGAGAACCTTGGGCTCTGGTGGTGTTCGTTGCTTAGCTTGTTGGTTTGTTGTTTGTTGGTTCCTTGTTTTTCTCTATCGCTCCTCTAGGCCTCCTTATATAAGGCGGCTCGGGGTTACAGATGGTGGGTTCTACGTGATCCTGTCGCCTTCGCCGACAGGTTGGCCCATCCGCTGTCGTCGCCATCATTCGCTTTGCCCAGGCGCGAGCGTGACCTGTCGCGTCGCACGCAACGGCGGGCACTGTAGCGCCTGTCCGACATTGCTGTGTCAACCACAGTGCCGTCGGGTCTTGTCTGTCGACTGCTGCGGCTTTTGCTGGAGTGCCGTCGTGGTGATCCCGTCCTGTCAGGGCAGTTGGCAGTCTCGTCCCCAAGCCCTCGAGCAATCCGAAGGGTCGGTTATGGGCTGAAGCGCTATGCGAACCATCATTCGTTGATGGCAGGTTCTTCGAGTATATATGAGCGCGCTTTATGGGTTCAGCCCCCAAGCCCAGAGGCGACCCGAGGGGCCGGTCACGAGTCGTTCTGACCATCGAGGTCGGGCCGAGGTCGCTCTAGGTCTTTTGTTCGGTAAGACGCCTAAAACGGGCCGGTTCGACGCGGTCTCTGCCCATGATCAGCATCGCGCCTAGGGCAAGGCCATGATGAGCGCCCGATTGTGTGAGTTGGCCATGCGGCCTCGGCTATCGATCAGCCGACCGTAAGGGGTTTCGTTTGCGTGCACGCGTCATTCCGACCGTCGGGGTCGGGCTGAGGTCGTTCTCGGACTTTCGTTCGGTAGGATGCCTAAGACGGGCCGGTTCGATGCGCCTAGGCAAAGGCCATGATCAGCACCCGAACGTGTGAATCGGCCACGTGGTCTCAGCTTGTTAGCCAGTCGTGAGAAGCTTCGTTCACATGCTTCCCCTTATTCGAAAGTACCGTGATGGTTACGAGGATTGGACGGCCTTCGTGCCTCCACGAGGAGGGTGATCGGACCGTTCGGGAATTTCAACTGCCGGTCGATCCAGGCGGTTAATTTGAATTCGAATGGACGGCATCGGTGACGCGGCGGTTCGCGCGCTCGCGTCATGTCATTCGCCAGTCGTACTCTAGCAGCCGTCTTGTCAGAGTAACGTTGGCGCCTTGGTCGCAGCGGATGCGGCGAGGTGTGGCTCGGGCCGCTTGTCAGCGGGTCGGGTGCGAACGGCTCGGGTGCGCGTCGGGGCGCGAGCCCACGATCGCGCAGTTACTCCCACTATCGATCGTGGGCGGTGCAGTAACTGCGCAGGCCGTTTAAAAGGAGGGTGCGGTAACTTTGCATTTTCACCTAGCCTCCTTGCTTCGTCTAGAGCCTTCTGTCGCGCGTGAGAGCTCGTTAGCTCCGCCCTTTGCCTTAGTATGGTTAGGTCCGGTGATCGCCGTCATTTTCGTTCGCATTCTCCCCGCATTCGTCATCGTCATCTTCACGATGTTCGAGTGGGAGCCTTCGACCGTCGACGACGCCCTGCTCTCAAGGTGGAGCGTTGTCGGGATGATCCCGCCGAAGGAGTTGACTAGTTGGGTGGCCGGCTTCGGCCATGTCGTGCCCGCGCCGCAGCCGGAGAAGATCGTCAGCTTCTTGACCTACCACGAGCGTGGGTTGGGGCTGCCGGTCTCGAGTTTCTTTCGGGGTGTTCTCAACCAGTGCGCTGCTCGGCTTCACCAGCTCGCGCCGAATGGGGTTCTTCATGCCGCCGTCTTCGCGATGCTCTGCGAGACGTACCTGGGCATTCGATCGAGCCTCCTGCTGTGGAGGTACTTCTCCTCGCCAGCCTCCAGACATCGAAGGAGACCGAGGTCGGTAAACGCGTCGGTGGCGTCAGCATCATGCTCTAGACCTGGGAGTCCCAGGAGTACATTGAGGTCGACTTGAAGACCTCGCTGAAGGGTTGAAGGAAATTTTGGTTCTACATCGACAACGCCGACCCCCAGCTCTCGCCCTTCGAGGACCGGGTGCCTCAAGTGATGGGGTCGTAGAAGTCGAAACTCTCGGCGGCCGAGGTCGAGTCGATTCGACCGCACCTGGAGGCGATCCGACGCCTTCGAGAGCAGGGGCTGACTGAGACGACCGGTCGAATCATGCCGCTGCGTCGTCGAGTGCATAGCATCAGAGAATATGAAGGGCCGAACAATGAGACCTGCGAGGTTCGCGGCCGGCCTCTCTCCGACAAAGGCGTCCTCGCCCGGACCACGACGGTCTTCAAGGACGTCGAGGGCAGCTTCGATAGAGGGCCTCGTCCCCTCGATAGGGACCACCGCCAGCTGGTAAGTGTGGGTTTTCCTCTTTTTATTATTGAAGTAGTTATCGCCGCGCGGAGCTCACTTTTGGCGCCTTTCAGGGTCCGCCGGTGGCCACGACTGTGATCGAGGCTGCGACCAGCTCCGTCGCCGCGCCGCGATGAAGAGCTGAGTCCAGCTCTGCGGCGGTGCCGAGGCCGAGGTGGACCGGCAAGAAGCGGCAGGCGAAGCTCGGGTTCCTAGACTACTTGTCCAGCGGTGCGGGACCCGCGGCTTCGGCCGCGAAACCGACGACGGGGTCGTCCCTTGGCATGAGGGTCGAGGGCGGCTCAACGGCGGGCCAGAGCGCGGCGGCTCTGGCGGAGGCGGTTGTAGCTGCCGCCGCTGAAGAATTCGACCCTTTTGAGGGTCTCAGCTCCTCATCCGAGGAGCAGCAGCAGGAGCAGGGGTCGGCAGTGAAGTGGGTGAGGGCTGACCCCTTAGAGGCGATGACCGTCGGCTCCGAGAGCCCCGTCGACTCCCCGCCTCGGGCGGCCGACGTGGCCGCGGCGGAGCCAGCTCAGGCGTCGGCCA
>BCLH01002402.1:0-14895 GCA_001602315.1 Zoysia pacifica | reverse complement strand
TCATATATTTTATTATAATTTAATTTATCATTAAAGGTACCTAAAAATGACTTAAATTTTTTACACATTTGAACTAATTTTTGAAATAAAATAAATGAAAAATGACTTTAAATATATTTAAAGAGGTAGAAATGAAAAGCTAAAGTTTAGAGACCCAGATAAAACGGGGTAATAGTTTAGGGTGACAGTTTAGGGACCAGATGAGATAAAGGCAATAGTTTAAAGTGCTAAAAATGCAAAATTAAAGTTTAAAGGCATTGATGAAACGAGGGCAAAAGTTTACGGACGGCTGATGCACTTCACTCTAAAATATATACTCTCTTTGGTTTCATAATTTTTATCATTTTGGATGACGACATAATCGTTAAATACAATTTTAACATCTATTTATATGTTTTTTATTTAAAAGTAATCATATAATTTTTACATTTTAAAATATAACATTTTAAAAGTTATTTGTAATACAGATTTTCAAAGTTTAACCTAAGTTTTATCAGACAGTAGCGGACCTAGATCATTTGTGCTGGGTATGCATTAGTGCTGTGAAGTACTTAGATTATGCAGGATTTAGACTAATCGTAGAAAATCTCCACTGATCGTTTCAAAATCAGGGTGTGTGCCTTGGCACACCAGGACACCCTGCTGGGTCTGCCACTGTTATCAAACGATAAGAATTATAAAATCGCAGAGATTAATATATGGTAATTAGTTCATTTTATTTTTCTTGAAGCGTGGCATGTGTCGTCGGTCGTGTTACCGTTAGGCTCCCTTAAGGGAGGGTATTTCTCATTTCGAAGAGGAAAACACTGTGGGTGTAAGAGATTGATCTATATTGTAGCACGTTGGATTTTGTTGATTCGTGAGAATTTACATGGACATGCTATAATTTGCTAGTGTCACATTAATGTTTTATAAATTCTTGCAAATAATTTTGTGGATGTAGCATCACTTGTGAGATTATGTGAAGTCGTTTTTGTCTTTTTTTTTTACCGGGCCCGTCGTTCATGTTTACGTCACGGCTGCACACATAATAGACGAACGGAAGTGTCGTGTGCGACGGCGACAGATGCAGCGATCAGCAGGAGATAGAGCGAGAAAGTCGTGGCTTCCGCTTCTAGACGAGGGTGCTGATCCTGGTTGAGGTGGTTAGGCCATGCGAGCCAAAAAAAGCTCTCAGGAGTCTATGGGGCTGTCGTTTGGTTCAGTGAACTTTATAAACCAAAATTTGGAGTCACCAAATCGCGAGTAACATATAATTTTGTTTGGATTACCACTTTACTAAATTTCTCAAAATACCAATTTCCGTTTAAAAATGATCTAGTAGCTCCGAAATTTAAGTCTCGATTGTAAAATTAGGCGGTGTTTGACGAAGTACCATGTCCTTTTTAAAACTTGGTCCGTCCTAAAATTGGTATCCTCGATTCGTTCAGATTTGAGCGAACCATCGACGACAGTAGTTTTAGAACGGAGGTGCTAGTACGTGTCAAATAGACAATAACATGCGAAGGTGGAAAAGATTTAAGCTGATTTTGTGTTGCTAATTGTCAACTAAAAATTCTAGCACGCTCCATGATGATATGGCGCCATTATGAAAATGATGCTTGTACATGAACCAGAATGTCAAGTCAAGCCTGCGTGCGTGCGGCTCGGTTTGTCCGTCTTTCGTGTGCTTGACTGACCAAACCTCCCTCTACTTCTGACTGTTTTTGTCTGCTCTCTACTCCATCAGACTATGAATTATTCAGAAGCATCGTGATGTCCACAATAATATAATATGCGAGCGAATTAAATCTTTACACTTACCACGGATCCGATCCACCGCCAAAGTTTGAACGAATCACTCGCACGTGCGTTCGAACTGAATATGTGTAATACGTTCAAACGTAAGCAGATCAGTGATCGAATCAATCGGGAATGCGCCAGGACACTACACCAGTCACCAACTGCGACCTCGTCGCCACGTATTTTGAGTAATTAAACTTGGTATGTGTTGAGGTCGAAATCGGGTCAGGTTAACACACTGCTCGCACATCTGTGTACAAAAACGTCGATGTTTCTTCAATGTCGAGTTTGAGACAGCACCTAGACAATTTCGCCTCAGAGAGATCCCATCAGAGAAGGATCGTATTAGGGATAATCCGGGCTCAGTCATATCAGTCAGATCATCTTCAAACTTTAAACATCGCCGGAATAAAGGAAAAACAGCACAATGGATCGAGTAAGTAGATTAAAGTTTGGAGAAGAACGAAAATATAAAGGCAAATAATAGGTTCGATTGGGATGATCCTCAACTGGTCATAGGCTAGTCTTATCTCGTAAAGCAACTAATCCTACGAGTTAAGAAAAAAATTAAAATCAATATATTAAAAACTTTGTTAAATCGACATTACCAAAGCCATTGGTAAAGTGTCGAACACTCCGGTGACTGAAGTCTCCGGTAAAACGTAAAAGGTTCCGTCGTGTAATTCCGATAACCCGAGAGGGCTCACCGGACACTTCGGCAGAGTGCCGGATATTTCGGTGGATCAAGTGCCCGAACTCGAGAGGGCTCACCGGACACTCCGGTACCGTGCCGGATACTCCGGTGGGCCAAGTGTCCGAACTCGAGACGGCTCACCAGACACTCCGCCACTGTGTCGGATACTTCAGTGTGCTAAGTATATGAACTCGAAAGGGTTCATCAGATACTCCGGCAATGTGTCGGATACTCTGGTGGCCCTGTGATTTTTGGGTGTCAATATATGTCCTCTATTTTTTGGTTAAGTTCCTACAGCACAAAATATTTAAGCACCCAAAAACCTCTAAGGGCGATGGTTCTTCTGACTCATCGGTCATTGTATTAATCTTAGCAACGATATTTTTCATATCGGCCATTTTTTTTATGCTTTTTATCATACACTTGGATGATACTTTTTCAAATATCGGCTGTTAAGGCCTAGGTAATGATTCTCCGCGAACATCCTCTAACATGTATGCGTTTTCGACGATGATTTTTACTATTCTATATAGTCCTTCTCAACTAAGAGACCATTTTTTAAACTTGTTGTTTCGCGTGCTTACGGGCAGAATAGTTTTCCACAACAATTTGCCCACCTAAAAAGTTTTGGCTTTCACTTTTTTATTGTAAGCTCTAACAACCCGCGTCTTATCTTTCTCGATATCTTTCAAAGCATTCAAATGCTTATCGGTGACTTCATCAATATTGTCTAGCATTAACGCCTTATACTCATCGATAGATAAGTTATTTTGCCTACCTAATCTTAGAGCCCCAAGATTTATCTCAACGGGTAAAACGGCCTCTTGTCTATACACAAGTACATAGGGTGTTACTTTAGTTGCCTTAGGCCTAGATATCCGATGAGCCCACAACACTTCTGATAAGACTTCGTGCCATCTTTTGGGATGGTCTTCTATCTTTTTTTTAATGAGTTTAATCAATGTTTTGTTACTTAGACTTGGCCCGATCATTGGCCTGAGCATAATATAGAGATGAATTGAGTATCCTAATTCAGTAGGATGCGGCAAACTCTTTAACATGACCGGACGTAAAGAAGGTACCCTGGTCGGTAGTCAAAGTTTGAGATATGCCGAATCTATGAATAATATGCTCGGTAAAGAGTTTAATTAACTCTTTGTGCGTCATGTTCTTGAGAGCCACCGCTTCGGTCCATTTTGTGAAGTAATCCGTCGCGACCAATACAAAACGATGTCCTTTCGAAGATGGAGGATGTATTTGCCCTATGAAGTCCAATCCCATCTTTGAAATGGCCATGGTTTTATAATGAGATTCATCATGGCTGCGGGTGCTAATTTAATGTTTCCAAATTTTTGACACTTTTCGCATCCTTTGTAGTTGTGATAGCAATCGGCAATCATAGTTAGCCAATAGAATCCGGCCATCTTTAACAACAATTTCATTTTTGGAGCTGATTGATGCGTACCACAAATGCCCTCATAAACTTTCCACATAGCTACTCTAGCCTCGCCATCACCCAAACATTTCAACAGCAAATCATCTCCGTTCGGCGATATAAGTTATCATCGATCAAAGTATACTTAAAAGCCACATGCCAAACTTTTCTATCTACACTTTAGGTTGGGATACGAATATATGAAATCATGGGTGACGTCCAATCAAGTGATTCGGTACTATCACGGTTTGATGTGTTAGTGTCCGAATGGTCTAATTTCAACACCTCAAACATCGATTTCTTATTGACTGAAAATCTATCTTTATTAACATTGTAACCCGATGCTTGTTGAGCCAACTCATTGGCTTCACTGTTTTCTAGCCTAGGCACATGATTTATGTTGAATTCATCCATTCTTCTAAAGATGTCTAGGCACTTATCTAAGATGGTATTTAATGATCTATCTAAGGATTGAAAATGTACAAAAATATGTTGCCCTACTAACAATGAATCACCAAATGCCTCTGCATGCTTAACCCTCATAGACTTTAACATCTCTAAACCGAACAACAATGCTTCATATTTGGCTTGGTTATTGGTGCAATCATACTCTAATCGGTTTGAGAATTCAAAGTGTGCATCATAAGGAGATACTAAAACCACACCAACACCTTAACCCTCTTTACAAACCGATCTATCAACATATCACTTTCAAGAGGTAAAAGGAACATAAGCAACATCTAAATCATGTTCTAAATCAATCCGATGTTCAACAATAAAATTAGCAACAATTTGGCCTTTCATAGATTTCAACGATTTATAAGCCAAATCATATTCAATCAATGTATAAGCCTATTTACTAAGCCTACCACTAGAAATCGGCCTATTCAATATATATTTAATAACATCGGTTTGACAAGCAACCACACAAGTGCTAGATAGCAAATAATGTCTCAATTTAGTGCAAGCATGATACAAGGAAAAACATAGTTTTTCGATGAGAAGGTACTTTGTTTCCGCATCTACTAACCGTCGGCTCATAGAGGTGATTATGTAGTCATTTTCTTTGGCTCCTTGTGTCAAAACAGCACCAACCACATCATCTTCTGCCGCTACGTAGAGACGGAAAGGGACTTCTCCCTTAGACGCCCTAAGCATCGGTGGTGAGGACAAGTACTCTTTGATTTTCTCAAAAGCTTCTTGCTGTTTTGCCCCTCAAGTAAATTCGGCTTCATTTTTTAGCCGAAGAATAGGAGTAAATGCATTAATCTTTCCCGACAAGTTGGAAATGAATCGCCTTAAGTAATTCACTTTTCGTAATAAGCTTTGCAACTCTCTCTTACATATAGGTGCTTGCACGTTTCTAATTGCTTCTATCTTCTTATGAATTATGAAGCCTAAAAACTTTTCGATCGATACACCAAAATCACATTTGAGTGGATTCATTTTCAAACCGAAACGACGCATTCGGTCTAAAGCGAGTTGCAAATTGGCCAAGTGAGAATCCAAAGCGGCCGATTTGATCACCACATCATCTATGTAAACCTCCATGATGACACCAAGTAAATTATGAAAGATAAAGTTCATAGCTTTTTGATATGTGGCACCCGCATTCTTTAACCCAAAAGTCATGACAACCCAATCAAACAATCGTACACAATCGAAACATCTAAAAGCAGTTTTAGATATATCCTCTTTGGCCATAAAGATTTGGTTGTATCTCGCATTACCATCAAGAAAACTAATAATTCTATGGCCGGAAGCATCATTAATCAACATATCAGCTATGGGCATAGGATACTCATCTTTAGGAGTCGCTCTATTCAATTTTTTGAAATCAATGCAAACTCTAATTTTTCTGGTGTTCTTTTTTTACACCGGCACGATGTTAGATATCCACTTCGCATACTTGCAAGGTCTTATAAATTTTGCATCAAGTAATCGATTAATTTCTTTTTTAATCCGATTGTGCATATTCGGGTTGAATCTTCTCATCGATTGCTTAAAGGGTATAAAACCAGATTTTATTGGAAGCCGATGCTCAACTAGCTCGCGGTTCAACCTGGGTATTTCATTGTAAGACCATGCAAAAGAGTCCACATATTCTTTTAGTAAACCAATTAACTTCACCTTATAATCGGCTTTCAGATTTTTGTTTATATAAGTTAGCCTCGCATTATCATCGCTGCCATAGTTCACCTCCTCAAGAGGATCGATCGATGTGAATCTTTGTCCTAACTTATCTATATCCTCTAGTTCCTCTATAGCTCGCATATATCGTTCGTGTTAGATCGATAGTGTTCCACTCTCTTTTGCAACCGATCAAGATTAGACTCTATTAAATCACATTATATGGTTGAGCTGATTTTCCATCGGTTTTACATTGATGGGTACAAAACTGTCTCTAGTCATACTAAGAAAATCATAATCTGTCAAGTCCAAACCAGTTAAGCACTTGATGGCATCATGTGGCAAAGAGGATGATTCAGCTATATCAACACAAGCCAATGCGTCCGCATAGACAACCTCTACATCATCACTCACCCATTGTAATCAAGAATTGATGCAATGTAAAGGGGGCACATCTATTTGCATGAATCCAATCATGCCATAGGATCAAGCTATAACTACCGCGCACATCGGCAACAAAGAAAGTGGTAGCCATGGTGTTGCTCCCAACGGTGAGCTTCATAAAAGCGACCCCTTTAGCCTTGATAGGGTCTCCTCCTTCCACACTGTTCAAAGTCATGTTGATCTGGATGAGCTCATCATCGGCCTTAACTAGCTTCTTAAACAAAGAATACGGTATTAGGTTAACAATAGCACCGCCATCTACAAGCATGTGAGAAATCTATGTGCCATTGATATGACCTCTCACATAAAGGAGTTTCAAATGATTCTCTGATTCTTCGGGCTTCTCGAAGTTAGCACTTTTAGGCCCAAAGTCGAATTGTGCCATGACTTCTTCTTCCTGTACAAGCGAATAATAAAAAAGAGATAAGCAAATGGTGTTAACGTCCATACCTTCCCGAGGCGGTGTAGACTCGTAGTCCAAGAGGTCATCGTCGTCGAACTCGGACATATCGACGTCTCCCATGGGCTAAGGCGCTGTAGAGTCCTCTCCCAAGAAGCGTCGGCCAAGCCAAGTGGTTTCGGAGTAGCCTCCGCTTCCTCTGTTACCGGTGGAGTAGGGAACTCGGGCTTAGAGACCATTTGCTTGATCTCATTGAAGACCTCGTCCCTCTTCTTCTTCGCCTTCTCCTCTCGCATCTTTGGAGCTTTCTCTTTTGAGTGTGTGTCAAGTCAGGCGAACACCACCTGGGTTATGTGTACTTAGAGGAGCTCTTGCTGCTGCTAGCTTCATGAACATGAGAGGCCTTTTCAATCGGATCATCAAAAGTGATCGGTCCTATGAAGGCTCCCCGATTTTGACATCGGTTGTGCCAATTTTCACGACACCTTCAAATGCACTCTCTTGATGGACAATGGTGGAGGGAGCAGGTTCGTTACCTTGCTTCTGGCGCCACTCTTACGGTTGTGGAGCTCCCTCTTTGACCCTCAATCGATCGAGAATCCGTTCGATCTGGGATAGGATGGAGAGGCTTGCAAACACATCTCCTCTCGGTCCGTTCCACCCCGGATGAAATGGTGGGTATGACATCGGTGGAACGGACATCGATGGCATGGGCATCGGTGGTACGGGCATCTATGGTCTCATGTATGGATGCCACACTGGGAATGGCGGGCAAGGCATAGGATGAAACCACGGTGGCGGCACTTCGAAGCCATGTGAAGAAAAAGGAGGAGGTGGCCCGTGCACATTCACAGTTGGCCTCATCTCCGCCCTAGGTGGGTTGCCACCCCTAGGTGGTGATCTTGACCGCTTCATAGACCGATTATTCAAATCGGTCTTTTGATGCTTGTACTTAGCCATGAGTTGGTCAAAGGCACTTTTAGGCCCCATCTTCCGATCCGTGGCTTTGCCTTGATTTATCTTTCACTTGCCCACTTCGAGATTATTCGGATTTACCCGGGTCTAGAGCCTTGGATGGTGGCTTTAAGAGACTTTTGACCACCAAATAACTTCTCGAGCACCACCTTCCTAGAGGTCCTTTTCTCACTCGGAGAAATAGGCATCTCCTCCCCGAGGATCACGTTTCTCCCCTTGGTTGTATCGGCTTGATGAGGCCGAATCAACACTTTGGGGTTGAGCTCTAGAGTGTTGACAGAGAAGGGGTGCTTGTCGATCTGTAACTTTTTAAGACTCAATCGTCCCTCATTAAAGACCGATTGGATTTGTCAACGGAAAACATTGCAATCATTAGTAGCATGAGAATAAGAGTTATGCCATTTATAATATACTCTACGCTTAATCTCATCCGTCAAAGGCAAAGTATATGCAATTTTAATATATCCACCTTTGTGCAACTTGTCAAATATTTTATCACACTTAGCTACTTCAAAGGTGTATTTTACGTCGTCTTTCCGATTCTTATGAACCGGTTTGAGCGAATCACATGCTAACGATTTGACCTTAGAGGGCCAAACGATCTCGGTAGCCAAAATGTCATTTGAATCATCATCGGAGCTATCCAAATCACATTTCACGACGTGCACGCTACGGCGGGTCTTGTAGTAATGTTTTATTTCTTTGCTTTGGCTTTCTTGAGCCGAAGCCCTTTGTTGAAGGTGGGTGAGTGTAAGAAAATTGTACCCCTCCAACTTTTCTCTAAGATGCGATCGTAAACCACTAAAAGCTAGGTCGGCTAAGTCTTTTTCAAAAATTGTTAAAATTAAAGTATCGGTTCTTAATATCTCTAAACCACCAAAGATAGTCAATGATGGGTTCCTCTTTTACTCGCCGAACCGATGTCAAGTGTAACAACTTCAATTCGTTGTCCTCGAAATAAAAGTGGTCATAAAATTTGCGCTCTAAAGTGTGGCAGAACTGCCTCAAAACACTGGACGGCTCGCCTAGGATCGAACTCGAGTGATATCGAACAACAATATTCCCAATAGTACAACACAAGTGATATTATAAAATATAGGAAACAGATTTAAGTTTTACGATAAGTTCCAGTTTTTATAAGGATGAAGACGAAAATAGAGTTTTTAAAACAACGCGGAAGCAAACACACACATGACGGTTTCTTTATTCTGAGACATGTCTCGCCCTAAGACATGCTTCACTCCTCGTGACCAGAGTTTGGTGAGGAGGGAACCGGTTCATAGGACCAGTTCGCAGGAGCCTCACTTACCTAATCTCTCTTGCCGCAACAGCAACCCCAGCTACCTGAAGAAAAAACTACACCACAACAAAAAAGAGAAACAACAAACTGTGCGTACTAATTACTCAGCAAGACTTACCCATCAAAATGCCCAACTACGGCCAACTCCTAAGCATGAGAGGCTTACTCACAGAGATGGCCTTTTGCATAAAACAGAGCGCTATCAGTAGGTCTTTACTTTCATCTTTTAGCAGTAATTTTAAGTTTAAAGACTAATAATTTAATTTGCACTGTAAACTAAGCAAACAATTTATATTATTAATTCAGTTTAGTTATTACTACGACATGACGCAGTGAACAAACGGTACTCGTTAATGTGGGGGGCAGGGATTATAATCGATATACACTAGCTGGGAAAACTCGAAGTATACGATACGTACGCGCTTTCCAGAAGCCACATGTGGCCACCTTTCACAACAATACATAGGGCCGGTCCGAGGCCTACTCTTTCCGAGAACATGGTCCTCTATGCGACCACCATGCAGCTGCATCCATGGTTAGATCTAAGTCTCTCCTCCACTCACCGCCTAAAGAGGAGCCTACGTCCAACAACTACGGATATTGAGTTACATCGGTTTTTTGGGTTCCATATATTCAGTATGTAATCGGTACGTTTAAACTTACTCAACAGGGTCACACTCGAATTGGTCCTTATCCGACATAGACAGGGCTACCACCGCAAAGGCTTAGCCTTTCAAACCCTCCTATACTCTATCCCCGCTCGGTCTCAGGTTAATCAAGATGTGGGACAAACAAACCTAAGTGTTGCAAACCTATAGCTCGCGAGTGACGTTTTGGTCCATTCGACTTCTACTAGACCTATAGCTCGCGAGTGACTTTTTGTTCACTCGACTTCTATTATACCTATAGCTCGCGAGTGAGGTTTTTCATTTACTCAACTTCTACTGTCAAATATGACTTAGCCTAGCTCTACATCGAGTTACCTGTACCAATATACACTCAACATGAGTAAATGGGCACTATTATGCTGTCTATGGTTTTCAAACAACTCCTACATCGTAATGCGCAGTACATTAATCATATAATACATAGTAATAAAATAAAATTTGAAACAAGGTTAATGCACCGGAGCTTGCCTTCGGTTTATTGAGGGTTAGCGCAAACAAGAGGGTACTTCTCAGTGACGGACCACACTGGAGCAACCAAAGCGAGTTGCTTGCCTTCTTCCTTGAATCTTAAATGCCTGATGCACAATAATTTAATTAACAGAGCTATTTCTAGAGCAGAAAATGCAATTTGGATAGTTCTAAAATATTCTATATGTTTCAAGGATTCCAACGGTATATTATTTGTAATTTTTTGAGCTAGGGTGAATTTTCTATAATTTTTGAAAGATAATATTGATTTCTAGACATTTTAATAATTGATTTCGCAAAATAGATAAAATTCTCACGCCCGGCTAGCCCACTGGCAGGTGGGCTGCTTCGGCGTGGCCCAGACCGGGGGCAGGCTACTAAGGCCGGTGGGCCTGGAGCATGTGGCCCAGGCGGATGTACGCGCGGGCGGCTTCCGCCAGCCGGCCGACGGCGGTGCGACTGCTGTATTTTCGCCGGCGGCGGCCAGGAGCATGGTTCTAAGCACCAATACGATCCTCGGTTCGAGGCCAACCCTGTGGTGGGGTCGGATGGGTGAGTCTCTCACCGGAGAGCGCCGGCGACGGTGGCCTGCGGTGGTGCAAGTTTCGGCGGAGTCACACGGGCGGCGGGGTGGACGAAAAGATGCGTCGACGGTTCCTACATTTTCACGTGGTTGAGCACCTGGCCGGCGTGGAGGATCTCGTCGACGAGGAGGTCTGGAGAGGGCTGTCCACGGTGAGCTCGAACGGCACAGCGGCCGGCGACGTGCGGCTTAAATTTTTTCCTGTCCGAAACGCAAGGACGCGGTCCTTTAGCGAGTCCAGGAGGTGAGCAAGGATTTAAGGATGCTCCAGCTCAAAGTAATCAAAGGGAAATGAACCAAGTCTTACGGATTTCGTGGAGGAGAGGCGGCGGCCGGTGGTGGTCCAATTTTGGGGAAAACTCCAAATTGGCTCAAATCCGGGAAGGAGAATGCGAGCTGACCGTGGGGAGAGCTCGAGCAGGGGCCGGTGCACCAGTTCGTCGGAGAAAATGGCGAGGAAGACGTGCGGTGGTGTCTCTCCACGATGACGTTCCGGTCAGGAGAGAGAGAGAGAGCGAGAGAGAAAGAGAGAGAGAGAGAGATCGGAAGGGAGGGCGACGGCCGGAGGGAGTACTGCGGTGCAGTAACTTGGCTGGGACACGTCCCTTGGCGTCGTGGTGACCATGCGCGAGGAGGGCTCGGATGCTCGGCACCTGGATGCCTGTGCTGGCGCCCTGAGGTTGGGAAAAGCCCAACAGCGCGGCTGACAGGTGAGACCCGCTCCCTTTTTCATTTTCTCAAATTTTCTCCGGGCTCTAAAAATCGTGAAATTTTGCAGGATGCTAAAACTTTTAAAGTGGAACAACTTTTATATTGGAGTCAAATTGAAAATCGAAATAGATAAAATTTTATTGAATTTTAAAGACATGCCGCTTTTTGAGTCAAAATAATTTATTTGAGACCCTTAACCTCATATAAACTTTTATGAAAACTTCAAAAATTCAGGTGGTTATAAGAGCTTTCAGGAGAGAGATTTTTGTTTCACAAAATTCCAATGAAAATTTTGAACTCACATTTTTTAAATACAACTTAAATTTGAAACTAGCTCGAAAAAAAAATTCTTTTGAGCTCGGATTTCAAGATTTCGAACATGAACAAATTAGCTTATTTAATTTAACACACGAAGTGTTACATAAAGACTCCCACGAGTATATGAACCCCGGGGATAATGATGAAACTAAGAGAAAGCGGTTTCGGTTAGTGATAAAGAAAATAAATGTACTTTCAAAGTTTCACTAAAATCCGCTTCTCCTTGTTGCGCTATGTATTAGCTAATGTGTTTCCAATTAGTTTTGCTATCTTCGCTATTAAATTTGACGAAGTTGGGAACATGCCATCCAACGAGATACGGGACCAAATCTACCCCTAGCGTCTCACGAAATTGTTTGTTCAAATCCTCCTTAATGCGAGCCATACACTCCTCTATGTTAGCAATGAATGGCCTAGCGGGTGTGACCGGTGGTGAAGAGTTTAAACTCGTCTTCATGGCGCTAAATATTTCATTAGGGATAGGGCCATGAGGTATTCCCTTATCGCTTAGGGGAATAGGCTGTGTGCTATGCGACGGTACGGTACGGAGGAACAAAATTAGGCAATTCATTCACTCGGCTTGTGGCCAGATCGGGAATGTTAGTGATTGGCTCTATGTTAGCGGGAGACTCTATCAATGCACTAGTTTGCGCATAGGATGGAAAACTAGTTTGTCCACTAAACGAGTTCAACGGCATGCCATATAGAGGTTGTTCTACACTAGACGTAGTAGACGCCGATGCACTAGTAGTTGGTTTTCATGTGTAATATGAGATGATGATGCAATACTAATATTCTTAGACTTAAACATGTTCTCTTGAATTATGTATTGCATATCGTTCGTTAAGAACTTTTTCGTGTCGGCAAAGTAATATGAAATGTTTTAAAAGTAACGGAAGGGTGCGAAAATGTTCTTACATTGGCAGCACCCATGGCCGCATCATCATCGACGGCCGGAAGAACAGGTTCCGTCACTTGTGGGATCACGCCTTGGCAGTCCTTCTTGAAACACACCAAGTACTCTTGCAGCTCCCGCTACTCACGCGCCTTGCACACCTCCTTGGAGGCTTTTCGGCGTTCTAAGAACGCCTTGCGCGCCTCCTCGGTCAACTTCTCCAAAGATGGCACGACAAAGTTTGTCGTGGACATCTCGAAGTTTAAGGTAGAAACGACGATTCGGTTTCTACAACCGGAATCACTCGTCCCAGCGGAGTCTTCAAAAAGTGTGTTGACGCTGAAATCAGGTCCGGGCCAACACACCGCTCACACGTACGTGTGCAAAAACGCCGACATTTCTTCACGTCGGGTTTGGGGCAGCACCTAGACAATCTCACCTTGGAAGGGACTCCGTCGGAGGAGGATCGTCTTATAGATGATCCAAGCTCGGTCAGGCCAACCGGATCACCTTTAAACGTCGTCAGAATGAAGAAAGAACAGCACAAAGGTCGAGTAAGAGGATTAAGGTTTGAAAAAAATGAAAATGTAAAGTCAAATGATAGGTTTGATTGGGATGATCCTCAACCGGCCATGGGCCTCTGTTTTATAGAGGTGAGATGGTCTTATCCCGTAGAAAAACTAATATCGCGAGTTAGGAAAGAAATTAGAATCAATCTGCAGAAAACTTTCTTAAATCAGTATTACTAGAGTCTCTGGTAAAATGCCGGACACTTCGGTGACCGGAGTCTCCGGTAAAACGTCGGAGGTTCTGTCGTGTAATTCTGAGAACCCGAGAGGGCTCATTGAACACTCTGGCAGAGTGCCGGATATTTTGGTAAGCCCAGTGACTGATCCCGAGAGGACTCACCGGATACTTCGGCACCGTGCCAAATACTCCGGTGGGTCAAGTGCCCGAACCTAAGATAGCTCACTGGACACTCTGGCACCGTGCCGGATATTTCGGTGGGCCAAGTGCTCGTACTCGAGAGGGCTCACCGAACACTCTGATACCGTGCTGGATACTTCGGTGAGTCAAGTGCTCGAACCTTAGAGGGCTCAACGGACACTTCGACACTGTGCCGAATACATCGGTGGGCTAAATGCCCGAACTTGAGAGGGGTCATCGGAGAATCCGGCAACGTGTCGGATTCTGCAGTAGCTCTGTGATTTTTGGGTGTCAACAATATGTTCACTAGCAATGAACAAACTAGATACTCCCTCCATTTTTAAATTTGTATCCCCGTTGATCTCAAATCTCAATTTTGACCATTGGTCTTATTCAAAAAATATAACAAAATTCATATATTTTGTTGTAATTTATCTTATCATCAAATATATTTGAAACATGGTTTAAAATTTTACACATTTAAACTAATTTTTTAAATAAGACGAATAATTAAAGAGATTTGAAGTCAACGGCGATATCATTTTAAAAATGAAGATAGCATGTTCAAATTATTAAGTTCTGATAAGAGAACGTGTGCTCTCTCTAGATCTTTCTGTCTCTCGCGACCAAGAAGATGACCAGTTGCACGTTCACCACTTCGCCTGCTCTATGTGATACTCCGTCTATTCTTTAATGTTGTCATGGTTAATTTTTAAGGGCAAATAATTTGCTCTTGTAAATTTTTTCATTCCCTTATTCACCCTCAAAATTTTTCAATTTCCTTATTCATCCTCATTTTTAATTTTCCTTCTCTAATTCGCTCAAACTGATATATAATAACATATTTTTTTATCCATTTAAGTTAAAAAGACAAAATGCCCCTAAAACTAAGGAAAGTAAAATTCGAACATAACAAAAAAATAATTCCAAAAATAAGATTTCATATGTTTTCAGATTTTTTAAATTATTTTTTGTTATGAAAACATAACTGTTTAAGAATATCAAATTTACTTTCCTTAGTTTCATGGGTATTTTAGTCTTTTTCAACTTATATAGATAAAAAATATTTTATTATATAACAGTTAAGGCGAATTAGAGATAAAAAATTAAGAATGAGAGTGAATAAGGGAATTGAAATTTTTTTGGGGCGAATAAAAGAATGGCT
>BCLH01002401.1:33174-48536 GCA_001602315.1 Zoysia pacifica | reverse complement strand
TGCCATAACGCGGTACCTGCCCTCTGGGGGTCGCTCCCGGGTGTTATCCTCAGGGTCCGGGGTCTTCGCGCCCTTGCGCGGCCATGCGATAGCCGTCGTAGATCGTTGCGGAGGGGTCGGAGCCCGTGTCATCCGACCCTCGACTTTCTCTCGTTTGAGCGATCTGTTAGGTACCCGGGGTACGTGATCCCGACAGTAAAACTATTTCTTGAGTAACATGGCAGTTAAACATTTCACATCCAAACACGATAAACTATATCTTTTAAAAAAATTAACAAAATTGAACTTGTTTGGTGCTTGTATTCAGATATGTAAGTATCAAGGAATTATTACGTAAGCAGATGTTTCAGGAATACATCTAACCTGGATCACCGAAGATGGCAAGTTGAAATTCTGGAACACTGGTTATCTCAGTTAACACAGATAATAAGAAAACCCATAGTAAGTACCAGCTCAGGTCACGCGCCTCAGCGATGATGCTGGGATATATACTAGCATAGTAGCATTAAATCATAGTTGCTGTGCTGCCAACAGAATTGCACTGCCACTTCAATTCGTCATGTGTCTGCTTCAGTTTTAGCAGCATGAATAGTTGAAGACCATCCTTAATTCCAGATAAATCCTGGTCCAATGATCAAAGTCTGGTAAAGACAGTATGAGGAAAATATCCTTTCTGGTAAAATGTAGATAAAAGATTACTAGCCGCATAGCAAAGTGATATCATGCCGTCAACAGGTAAACTTCACATGGACCATGCATGCTCAACTTGTCTGTTTATTTTGTTTGCATGCGAACAGTCTGCTTTTCACAAGGATATCGAGCAACCTGGTCGCTTATTTGAGCCCGACCAGGGCAACAATCCGATTATCCTATAATCATCACTTAATCACGATTAGTTGGGTGATTAGCATGTGCAGCGACCAGGTTGGGTGCACTACTGTTGCTGGGCCGGCTGCTACTGGGCTTGAAGCACAGTGATGGGCTGAAAACTCGGCCCGTTATGGTTGGTGTCTTAATTAAGAAGCCACTGCCTTCCCCAATCGAAGCCACTGGCCTTCTTTCGATCACCGCCGCTGCTGCCCCTCTGCCTCCTCTGCGGCTGCAATGCCCTCTGCTGCCCCACCTCCCTCCTTTCCCCTCCACCGCTCGACTCCTTCTGGTGCACCTCTATGGAATCAAATGTTTCACGGTAAGATCCATATATTGCTCCAGATAAGTGCACGGCCAACAGTGAATTCATATCTTTCATTGCACTTCTTCAGCAATCAAAGGGTCAATTCATTTGTTGCAGATCTCATCGCCTAAAGTAGTAGTGCTTGTTTAGCATCGCCTAACCTTGCTAAACCAATATATTGCTACAGTTTGTTCCACGTTGCCAATTGTGCACAGCCCCATCAAGGACGCAGCCATACCAGGGGCCTGGGCACGCTTCAGAACAGCCCACCTCGCAGCATGCTTAGGAGTGATGATTCCAATCTGAGCTCTGGCTCCCCATAGCGCAGAGTAAGGTCTGCTTTAAAAGTCTAACGAATTGTCAAGGCGGCCAGCGCTCTAGTCCCCTGTGGCCTGGGTGCTCCGAGACACGATAGCATGGGAAACGCGGTGCTCGTCCGCCCATTGCGTCGAACAGCCTGCGCGCGACAGACGAATTTGTCAGAACCAGCGGAGGAGCACGTCGAAGATGGCCGCACCAGGGCGCCGGAACTCGCGTGGATCACTCGGCCAAAGCATGCGAGCACCAGGCTCCCTGCACAGGCCACACAGGGCGAGGTGTGGCGGTTGCCGGCTGGATGCCCGCGGCGTCCGTCCGGGGGTTGGGGACTTGGGGGAGGGGGGTTGATCTGGATGGCGACGGGAGTGGAGGCTGCTACAGTGAAGAGAGAAATGAGTTTGTTGAATGCGGCGGTGCCGACTGCCGAGTAAAGGAGAAGGGTGAAGGCATGCTGGCTATTCCGGCATCGCCATGGGAGGCGCGCGTCGGTCTGTTAGATTGTCACTGAGGTCGGCAGCAGCGCCAGCGGGGAGCCGTTCTCCCGCCACTTGGAGTTGGGTGTGTTCCGTAGGTGAGCGTGCGGCTGTGCCTGCGGCCCAGTACAAATATCGGCTCATCTGATTTGGAAATCCACAAGAAACCGGTGGAGTATGTTTTCCTGCTGGCTCATTCTATTTTTAAATTATTATATTTGTCTTATTAAAAAAATACAATTTATTAAGTATATAGGATCCAAAACCACATGTGCGCGCCGCCTTTGTCTGGTGACATCCTCAGTGAACCATGAATATTATTTTTTATTTCATCCGTTCCAATTTATTTGTTATTATTGATTCTCGATACATTTTTTTCTCTTTTTTAAAGTATATCTACATCTTTATCTTTCTCATGATTATTTTATGTGCACTTATAATTTTCACCTCTACTTGCTTCCTATGCCTAGACTTAAAATGACAAATAAATAAATTGGGAGGAGTATGTGTTATTGCAATGCACTGTACACCTTTAGAGGTGATGGACAGAAACGACCTACCCACATTAATCGTTTCTGTGGAACTTTTTATATTATTTAATCTTTTCATTTACAAAAGTAATTCAAAAGAATAAGCATTTAGAACTTACCTATTCGGGTACGCCATGCTTGTGTTATGGCCAAATCCATGTGCTTAGCACATTGTAGCGTGGAAAACTATTTTGACTACCGGTTGCAATTTTTGCACTGCTCCTCAGCTTTGGTCATGAAGGTTGGAGCTCATCTCTAGACAGCATACACGTAGAATAGGGATGCAAGTTTCCTTTTTTTTTTGTCAGGGGATCAACCCAAAACATTTTTAAATGAATTAGCTCTCACCTCCACTTTATATTGGTAGTGGTATAAAATAAAATAGAACTTTGACCCATAAATATCTATTATGTACCCACTTACATCCCTCACGTAGAATAGGCAAGCAGTTTCATACATTTGCGCAAGCAAACTTGTGAAACACAGGGAGTATGCTGTACATGCTCGTGAGCCTTATGTGCAGAACCACAGCATGCAAAAACTTGGTCCACTTGAAAAGCTGTGCCTCTTTCAGTTTATGACTTGCGTCGTGCAACCTCTTTCAGTTCACATGTCACTAATCCAATGAAATGGCAGCAAATGGTGTCCCTAGGCTTAGTATCCATAGCTAGACGGAGGGAGTTTATAAAACATATCCATTTCATACGCCACCGTGTGACTTGGACACGATATTCACTTTGATCATAAATTTCTCTTTATATGGGAGTATATTATAGATATGCAGGGAAGTCATAATCATATGAATGTACATTGTAATATGCTAATCGTACCATTTTTTGTTTGTAAACTCACATGTTATTATTATAGTAAGCAAATTCTATGGTAGATTCAAATAAATGTAAGCTGTCTATTTATACGGATCTCGAGAAAAAAATAATTTTTTTACCTTCTAAGACGTCAAAGCATTAAAATAATTAATATTTGTTATAATATTTAAATTAAAATAAAATAAAAAGTTATCAAAAGTTGTATGTGTTGTATATTAAGTAAGTGACTATTTTAAAAATAAACGTCATATCGGGAAGAAAGTTGCGTGATTGAAGAAAATTTCGTTGGAGACATAGCATGGACTAATTTTCTCCTTTCAAAATTTGACCGTTCAGATTGATTTGGGATTTTAAAGGAGAAATGATCTACCTTAACAGAACTCTTATAGTATAGTTTTTAGTTAAAAGTTCTAAAGAATTTTGAATTTTGAAGTACTTGAGCGACTTATATTTTGAGGTGGAGTCTGTTGCGAGCACTATGGCCCCACAAGTCAGGTACACTAATACTATACGCATATTCTTGTTGGGCCCACAAGTTAGGTACACTAATATTGCATGTTCTAGTTCGACCACAATTTAGAGAGCAAATCATCCTACGCGCGCGCTATAAAAAGGTTCCGACCTTCGACCATGCAGCAGTCCAGCAGACAGCTCTGAGCACACATCCACAAACAATTCCAGGAGACCAGGACAGCCAAGGGCAGTGTAGCTAGGTCATCCAGCTGTTCACTGGCCGGAGATGATCCCGTACACGACGGCGGCCGCGGCGGAGGCCGCTCTAGGGCGAGCCCTAACCTGGGGGGAGGCCGCGTGGTTCCGGTACACGGCGACGACGCCGGGCTACTGCCTCTACTTCCACAGCCTCATCAACCTCCTCCTCGCCTACACGCTCGCGCCGGTGCCCGCCGCGCTGCTCGAGCTCTGCTTGCCGGCGAAACTGACTTCGCCGTACAAGTTGCAGCCCCGGGTGCGGCTATCGCCGGCCGCCTTTCTCCGCTGCTACAGGGACACGGTGCGCGTCTTGGTGCTCCTCACCATTGGCCCGCTCCTGTTCCTCCCCGACCCTGCCGTTAAGGTCCAGTACACTCAAACCAATGGACGCACATTCGCATTGACAAGTCATGCTCCGACATGTTGCATGCAAGCTGATTTTAGTTACGGAGTAGTCAATTAATGAGTGCGACTGGATCTACAGGCACGGTGGTCATCAGATGGCAGGGATCCGGATGGGGCTGCCGCTGCCGTCGGCGGTGGAGGTAGCGGCGCAGCTGGTGCTGTACTTGCTCGTGGAAGACTACCTGGGCTACTGGTTGCACCAGCTGCTGGACACCGATTGGTGCTACGATAGATTCCACTACATCCATCACCAGTGCACGGCGCCCATGCGTTTCGCCGCCGCGCACTCGCACTGGATCGAGCTGCTCATCCTCGGCTTCCGGACTTTCGCCGCCCCGGCCATGGTGCCGTGCCACATGACCACCACCTGGCTCTGGTTCTTCATCCGGGGCGTCGTGGCCATCGACACTCACAGCGGGCAAGTCAATTTCATTATTACTAGCCAGTAGTATATGACTGTTATTTGCTAGCTGAGCAAAATAAATCTAACTGACGACGACCAGAGTGAGGTTATTGTTGGATTCCTCCAAAAAAAAAAAATAGATTCTTGGACTTGCATGCGCAGGTTCATCTTCCCTTTCAGCCCAAGCAGGTTTATCCCGTTCTACGGAGGTGCAGTCCCACGATTACCATCACCATGTTGGAAGGAAGAGCCATAGCAACTTCGCTCCGGTTTTCACCTTCTGTGATTATATATACGGGACGGATAAAGTACGTTAGTTTATGTTTCAAACCTATCTTGCAGCAAGGACTGATCGATGGAACAACAGAATTACTGATATCCCAAAACCGTTGTCGTTTCAGGGCTACAGGTACCAGAAGGCAAGCCTAGCGAAGGTGCGTTTCCGTTTTGATCTCGTCTCCTTTTTTCATATAAATTTATATA
Organism: Zoysia pacifica; assembly: GCA_001602315.1. NCBI lineage: Eukaryota > Viridiplantae > Streptophyta > Magnoliopsida > Poales > Poaceae > Zoysia > Zoysia pacifica. The sequence goes on along the minus strand of BCLH01002401.1, from coordinate 43,212 downwards.
TATTTGTGATTCGTAAGAACATCATTTTTTAAGAAAAATGTTTTTGTGTAATTATTTAAATTATTAGACTTCGAGTCGTAGAATATGCTTATACAAATGAGTCTCCGCGCAGTTTTGGAACTATACTAGTATAAGAAAAATGTGGGATAGTGTGATCATGTCTATTTCGACTACTTACATATCTCCTTTTTTCAGGCAAAGGATATGTCAAAATAGGATGATGATCGATGCTTTGACACCCGAAAACAGATAAAACTTGAAAGGAGATCCATGATTACTCTTGTGGTGGAGTAACCAGCGAACATCTCTGGTGGTATTCTCCTATGAATAATATTGTTGCAACCGTGCGTGACGGCCCGTAGATTTTCATTTTCATTTCAGTGAATGTTGAACTTTTTTTACATGTAACTTAAATTTGGTAATTTCAAGACACTCTACTCTTTCAATAAAAAAAGAAGGATGACTATTGTACGGTATCTTGATGAATGCATGGAACATTTGAAGTACTAGCTAGGATCAAAAGGATAGATCAAACACTAATAGATGAAGTGGATAGATCAAACACTAATAGATGAAGTGTCGAGATTATGTACCCCGGGTAAAAAAGACTCAGCATAAATATGAAAGACTAGCTGTGGATTACGGCTTACAGCCCAACTCGTGGCCCACGAAGGACTTCAACGTGTCAAAGAGCGGAAGATGCGATCCGACCCCTCGAGGGTCGGGACTACCCGAACACGTCACCTGTTCCCGATTTCCAGGGTCGCCCGAAGACGTCGGCCCGACCGCCCCAGGGTCGAGGCTGGACGACGACAAAACCGAAGGGTCGGCCACCGCCTCAACGATCAACTTTCGATAAACGCAGAGATTTCTGTCAATGTACAACAGGAAATAAAGCAACCAAAATAGACGGTAAAGCTGCTCGGTGGGTGGTAAAGCTAAACAGTAAAGCAACATTTATCTCCGTTGATGGACAAAGAACGATCGAAGGACACCGACCCGTCAGGGGGCGTCGAGTTTCGTAGGCGTCAAACCGTGTAACTCCCATCCGACCCTTATATAAAAAGGCCTCGGGGACGTTAGTCGAGACGTTCTCAAGCATTCATATGTACACCACACACGAGCGCAAGAGTTCTTGCTCCAGCGAGAGCCCTTCCGCCAGTGTAACCCTGTTACGAGCTTTTATGATACACTCACTATTTCTCTGAATGTAGGGTATTACACTTTCGTGGTGACTCGAACCAGGTTAACTCTTAGCCTTTCGTAAACTAGGTCAATTCGAATCTACTTGCAGAACAGAAAAGGAAAACTGCGGCATCATCTTGCCGTGAACTAGCAGCTAGTAATACTTGTTAGAAGCAAGTAGCATACATAACTCAACGTTTTATCATTGCAGTAGTGTTTTCCTTTAACAACAATTTGCCTCTCGCCCTCAACAGGGCAAATCTAATTCAGTAATATATATATATAATCCAAAATATTAACAGAAAAGTACACGGAAGTCACGGGAGAAGCTTGTTATTCTAGGTGCTGAATCACTGTTCAAGATTCAAGAAAGCACTTGTTTAGTGGATCCAAAAAAAGATACTTGTTTAGTGATGCGGCACAGCATACAAGATGCAGATAAGATGCTGTGGAGCATGGCTGAGTTCTTCCTTTGAATTTGTATATAGCAAACTCTCCTAAACCGATCAAGAGATTAGAGATCACATGGAAAGTACTGTGAACAGTTGCATGATCACACTCAGGTAAAAGGGGAAAATACACTAGAAACCACCGCTTCTATGAAATCATGAAAACCGTCGCATTTATTTAAAAAAATGTAAATAAATCTGAAAATTTGCACTGAAAACCTTTATACGTACAGTACCCTGAGAACTAAAAGTTGCCTATCTTATTTAACACTGGTGTTTTTTTACCATTACAACTGATGCCATTAAAAAGTACCCTTAGGTGATTAAGAAAATATGTCAATAAGATATTGAGATAATACAACATTACCTATAGCTGGGAATGACAATTCGAGTGTGAATTTCGGGTACCATATTTTACAACCGATAGATATTGTCTGGTCCAGGTTCACTTCTACACCGAAAGGTCAAATCCGCACATGACTCGTCAAATATCAACCAGGTTCAGGTGTGGGTCTTAATCCCCACCTGTGGGTGATCCCATCAGGGCCCAAAACTAACAATTTCAGCCCAGGCCCAGCTTAACACAAAGTTGCCGCCGATAACGGCAGGGGCAGGGGCTTTCTAGTTTCTACTGCCTGGCGAAGGGCCCCATGGCCGGCCTCATGAGCCCGTGGTTTGACGTGTTACCAAACACAAGGTAGCGCAGGAACAGCACCCGCTTGTCGAGCATCCATGTCGGCAGGTACATGAACAGTATATCTCTTTGGTTGGGATGTGAAGCTGCGGATCGCGCAATCCACCACACAGCGAGACTGATTAGGACAGAATTTTTTGCTTTCCTTCAGTACAATCAATCGTTCATCACGTGCAAATTAAAATGAGAATCTCGATCGGGCGAGCAGTTTGGGTCACCCGGAAAAATTCCGTTGCCTTTGATGATCAGTTCAAATTCAGTGATCTCACGGTCGTAATTTTTTTATAAAAGGTGCTATTTCATTTTACATTGGGCAATGTTTCAGAGATGAAGAGGAAAAGAAGCAGATCCAGTAGGCAGTGAGTTTCTGAAAAACGGGGCGACAGAAGTCATGTCGTCGAGACCGCTACGGCAATAGTCAGACGCTAATTAAAACTGGCCAACGAAGTTCCGTAACGCACTGAAATGAGATTCTGGGCGCAGGGCAGCTTGTTGAATCTCTGAAGATCGTTTTGTAATAGCTACCTTAACTTTCAATCTGTTTTGTTTGTACTTTGTGGTAATGTAGAAAAATTATACAGCCTGAATGTACTCGCCTTGGTCGGGGAAAAAAAAACCTCCGGCGACTTGTGTTCTTGCATCACTTTCCCAGGAAAGGTCTCTAGCCCGGCCGGGCACCTGCGGCACGTACAAATTTTTCGCGGTGCGATTGCAACCCCGTAGCCACGAGGAGGAAGAACGACCTCGCCCTCGCGGTGCCGAGGTCGCCGGCCTGGACCAGTACCCAACGCCGGGTCCCCTCGTCGTACTGCACGGACCGGATCGACCTCGCGGGCCTGCGGCGGAAGCGCGCGCGCCCGGACGCGGACCCGCGCGCGCGAAGTCGTCGCGGGGGTAGATACGTAGTCGGGTGCAGCGCGGACACGGACTTTGGGGGAGGTGGACGGCGAGGCGGTCGTAGGCGCGCTAGCTTCGGCCACAGCGAGCGGACGGATGCAGTCGCCGTCGTGTTCCAGGACCAAGGCTGGGCACGCCGAGGCCGAGGCCGCCACCCCCCAAGATGATCACCTGAGGAGAAGCACCCGCTGTCGCCGTACGTACGTCCAGGGCATTTTTCTCGAGTATCTATCCTGCGTGCGCGCGGCGTTCGTTTTTTGAACATTTAAAATGGCACAGTTTCTTCAGTTAATATTTGTTTATCTGCCGCATATGCAGTTTGGTACTACATAATTACCCCCATGATGTCATATAAAAGCACAGGGAGCATGCAGTCTATTTTTTTGTTTTCTCACGAGAGAGAAAGAGGGGAGTAGGAGGGCAGACAGTTCTAGCCGGCCGCTACAGTAGCTAAGCCTGGTTGCTTTGGGCCTTGTTGACGTTGTCAGGCTGCTTGCCATCGCCTTGGTCATGATCCTGCTGGGGGCGGAGCTGCTTGCTGATGTCGTCGGCGATGAGCTCGGCGTCCTCGCAGCTGCCGTAGATGCCCCTCCGCACCATCCCCGCGCAGTACAGCCCGTTCTCCCCCTTCCAGTGCTCCGGGTACTCCCGCGCCGCCATCCCGTCGTCACCAATCAACCCGTCATCGCTCTGCATGCAAGCGCACAATCATTTTTTTGTTTTCAAAAAATGTAAATAATAATAATAAGAATAATGACATGTTGCTCTAGGAAAGCGTGCATGGGCAGGGAGAGCCTTGCTTCGCGGCGACGTCTCGCACGGCGCCTCATCCGCTGCACATGACACAGGCAGCTTTTCCCGAGGAGCAGCTCGTGATCATGGCCATGGCGCGGTGCAGATCGATCATGGTGCGGAGTGTCGAAATATCAAATTCCATATGTAAAAGTATAGGAGTATGCATATATATGCACTGCGTTAATTCGATCCTCTCTCGTACTACGTACCTTGAGCCAGCGCCTGACGGTGCTCCGGTACCCGGTGGCGAAGACGATGGCGTCGAAGGGGTGCTGCTTCCCGTCGTCGAACTCGACGACGTTCCCGCGCACGCTCTTCACGGCGGCGGGGAGGACGCGGACCTCGCCGGACCTGATCTTGGCGTAGGTGCCGACGTCCACCACGGGGTACACCGGCGTGGTGCACTTCATGGTGAAGGGCCCAATGGCGGGGCGGCGGAGGCCGTGCTTCGACGTGTCGCCGAACACCACGGCGCACATGAGCAGGACCAGCTTGTCGATGAGCCACACAGGGAGGTACGGGTACAGCGCCATCGCCACGTTCCAGATCTCCTTCGTCACCAGGTGGACCTGCGTTGCGTTCCGTGCGTGCACGTGCAAACGATCGAGTTAGTTAATTAACTGTTAAGTGGTGCAATGTATCTATGCGGATGAAGATTAATTAAATAAAAAATTTTAAGCAAGATCATCGATCATCACATAATACAACATACAAGCAAGCAAGTTGCGACACGTGCGTGAGCTTTAAGCATCGGTTTTAGTGTTCGATGGGCTAATTAAACTACAACTCCCTCCGTAATTAAAAATTCGGTTGACTACCAATTTAACCAATGATTTTTATAAATTCGATTTAAATTTAAAAATCTAATATTTGTATTTTTAAATCCATCAAAAAATATATAATTTATATATAATTTATATTATTAAAATTAATTAAATATATTAAAATTGTTAATCAAAGTCATAGTCAACGAACCTAAAAAAATTCTATTGGAATGAAGGTAAGAGCAGCCTAGCAGCATAGAGTACTGGTCAACAATAGTCAATAGACATCTTTGTTATCAAGAAATACTGTCACGCGCCGGGACAAGAACATTGATACTGTCGCATCGTATAGTATCACGCTCCAGTGTCCAGATGCCTGCCACTGTTGCATTGCATATGCTGAAACGTATCCTCTGCATTGATATCGTCGTTGAATTTTAAATTTAATTTTTATTATTTGTTTTATTTAAAAAAATTGATAAATTTTATATAATTTGATTTATCATTAAAATTATTTAAATTTAAGAATGACCGAAGTACGAGACTGATTTGAGGTGATTGATATTTTCGTATATTATCTAATATTATCTTCATTTTAAAATATGATTATTTTTAACTTTGATCAAAATCAAATTCTTCGATGAGCCCCATCGTTATCCAACTACCGTCGACTGTACGTCGCTCGTGACGCCTCGGCGTCGCCTTTCGTCACCGAATTTTAAAGAGCGGAGAGCGCGCACCGAACCATGCGTGATCACTGCGTGCTCTTTCCTTGTGTTATGGGCGTGCGGCAGCATGGCGCCATCCGTGCAACGCACGCACCTGCGCTGTCATGCCAGTTACGCCGACTAGCTAGCCTAGCATGGAGTGTGTACTGACCTTGCCGCGGACGACGATGGAGGTGACGGCGCCGGCGTCGGCGAGGTCGTAGGCGATCTCCATGCCGGAGTTGCCGCACCCGACGACGAGCACAGCCTTCCCGCGCATCCCCTCGGGCGACCGGTACTCGGCGGCGTGGACCACCTTCCCGGGGAACCCGTCCAGCCCGGGCACCTCCGGCACGAACTTCTCATCGTTCTCCCCGGCCGCCACCACGAGGAACCGCGCCGCGTACCGCTCCGTGGCCCCCGTGGCGAGGTCCGCAGCCTCCACCTCCCACCGCGCGGCCCCCGCGTCGTACCGCGCGGACCGGACCTCGCGCCGGAGCCGCGTGCGCACTCCGAACCGCGCCGCGTAGCCGTCGAGATACCGGATGAAGTCGTCGCGGGGCAGGTAGGTCGGCGCCGCGTCCGGGTGCGGCGCGTGCGGCAGCGCGCAGTACTGCTTGGCGAGGTGGAGGCGGACGCGGTCGTAGGCGCGCTTCCGCCACAGCGACCCCACGCAGTCGTCGCGCTCCAGGACCAGGCTGCGCACGCCGCGCAGCGACAGGCACGCCGCCGCGGCCAGGCCCGACTGGCCCGCGCCGACGATGATCACGTCCTCCTCCACCACCTTCGCGTCCGCCATTCTTGCGGTGGCGAGGTGTGCACGTGAAGAGCGAGAGAGAGAGAGAGAGAGAGAGAGAACCAAGCTAGCTAGGGGACAAGCTTGCTGGTGGCTTGCAAGCCGACGAGGAGGGGAGTAGAAGCCAAGTGATTACCATTTCGGCGCCTTTATAAGGACTTGGTTACCGGTGAGGTTTGGTGGAGCAGCGGAAGGTGGGGCCGGAAGGTGGAGGATCGGATCGGTGGGCATACGTAGGGGCCCGCATGGCAGTTTCCAGATGATGGGTTGGACGTTGGAGTATCGGTGGGATGGCCCAGAGTCCAGGTGGACCGAGGCTGGTCATTGGGTTGGCTGTTTTCTGGTACACCTGTCACAAATGGCTGCCAGCACAACAATATCACTGCATCAGCACGTGGGATTTGTTGACGCCACAGTGTACATGGTAATGCATTATGATTTTTTATGGTACAGGAATATATATGCACTACATTGACCGTGAACTGCTGTGCAGGAGAAGTGAGTATGATTCCTACAAATGATTTTCAAGCTTGAGGGTTGCTAAAATCCAACTTTGTTGAATCCACCCTCCAATTTGGCCTGTACACTTTGAAACTTAATGACAGCAAAAAACGAAGGTAAAATTAAGTCAAAGGATGCCGACCGTATTTGGGCTACAAGTTGAATTCAGTACGTACCAACATAATTTTGAATGGTCCTGTTGTTGGCCCCGCACATGTTCGGGCTTTAATTTAGACATATCATCGTGCACCAGCTTTTAGGTCTTCGTTGGAGCATAGAAATTGAAAACAATTCAATTTCAAAAAAAAAAGTATTATTTAAAAACTTATCCTGTACTGTTCCAAATTGGGTCTCAAAGTTCAAGGGGGCATTATAACTGAAAGGGTCGTTCGTAAACCAGCTGAAAGTCCAAAGGAAGAAATGTAGGGTATCTCTTGTAAATTGTACAGCCTTCATGTCCTATCCACCCTCTTTATCTTCAAAGAAAAATTAGAGAAAGTACATGAGAATACCAGATCTTTGTATACGCCTGTCACAAAATCTCACTGAGTGGAATGGATGGATGGAACAACAGATACCAGTAATAAGATATACTCCGTACGTATCATTGTGTGTAGCATTCCTTATGATGACTTAGCCAAGATGGTCAGACTACATAATTATCAGTAGCATAAGACAGACTCTGTCTCCAGTCAATCAACATTACACAACGACGCCAAACTTACAAGATGCTTTTTTCTAGACCTAACAACACAGCTTGTTTGGAATCAAGTTGTTAGCCAGCTAGGAGAAACCTGCTCGAGTCGTCAACTCCTCCCGTTTGCCATGGCCGCACCTGCACATGTGTAGGGTCAGAAGCCAGAACGATTTGGAAAGATTTGAAAGCCGAGCTACCCATGAAAAGAACAGCTCCGTATCAACATATACAGTGGCGTCCTATTTGCGGACCTTTTCCATGAAAGATAAGAACCACGGAACTAGAAATTTTAATTTTTTGCTGCAGATGAACAGACCGTGAAAGCACAATCCCTCCTACAAAATGATCAGTCTCGTTTCCATTTCAAAATCAATGACGACATTCTATTTGTTAGAGTCCAATCAACCTGACTCATCACATTTTTAGCAGTACTTTACATATACTACAAGACTGAGCTTTAACAGTATGTGCGTCCTTTGTCCCGTGACATTCTCAACAAAAAAAATTGTGTGTGCACGTGTCATATTGATAAGAACAATATTCATCCTTGAGTGTCTCTTTTGGAAATTTTAATTACTAAATACTTTCATTTACTACAAACATCAAAGAAATGTAGAACTGCACTATTAAGCCAAGCGCACAAAAGTCATGAGCCATTGTACTTGACTACAGTTGCAACTAATTTGTACACCGCCCTTTTAATTTTGATGAGTAAGGCTGCGCATCGTGTAGTCAGCATATGTATAATTATATGCAAGCTTTATGCATTTGCGCAAGCAAAAAATTGAAAGCTATGGAAACTGAGAGTTGACCTGTCAAGAAAAGAACAAATTCTTAAACAAATCGGCTTCCATTAATTGTAGCTTGTCCGGATGAAAGGAACCATGGAACAAGTAATTTATTCTTCCTCCAGCTGATGATGAGCTCATTATTAGAGTCGTCACCACGTGAAAAATCCGAATAAATCATATGGATATAGGAGTATAAAGTTACTAAATATATAAGCGTTTAAATAAGATGCTGTGCTCGTCGGCCTCTCTTGGGCAGGCACAGCATGCAAGCAGTTGAAAAGCGCTGCACAGCTAGCACGCAATCGGTTTTGGTTTAAGACTTGCACTGTGCAACCTCTTTTAGTTCAGATGTCACCCTTTCATTGATAAGGACAGCACGGTATGGCTTCAATTAAATCAGCGTGGAATGGAGGATCGAGATACGCACTCTCTACAACATCCACGTGCTACAACGATGGATTGGAGAAGCCGGAATAAAATATAGTGCAACATGATTGTATTGTGTGTTGCCGGATAATGATAATATACCGCCGTATATAGCGTAGGGTTAAAAGGAACTTGTTTCCTCTAAAAAGAACAAAAAAAAAATCTTAACAATCACTACACCACGGTATAGAAGAATTACCGGCTCATGTCAGTCGCTAAAAGTGTAGGAGTACCATTCTCAATTGATGGTTGGTCGGTACAGATCAGTTGCAAACGATTCGTCAGTAAATTAGGTTTTAACAAAAACCATCAGTAGGTAATTATATTCATTTTTAGGGTCCTTCGGTTGGTCAGCAATTCCTCATATGTGAGGCGAATTTCTAGTCGGTAATTCTTATGGGCCGTATGGGCAATAAACCGAACGGAAAAACAGCCAAGGCCCAGCAAAATCAGACAACGGGGGCGGATATTGAATTTTCACCATCCGTATAGGCTAGGAACAAAGTTTGTGATCGACACTGAATTTTCATTATCCGTTTCCCAGAACAACCTAGTGGTACATCAAACCATCAGGTTCAACATTTGCAACCACACAATTAATTCCTGCAGATGCTTGCTACTTACAGAAAAAAAAAAAAGAATCACTCTCTCAAAAAATAAATCACTCGTTTCATTGGTACAGTTCTACAAGAACGATACAAATGTGCACTGATGACCAGAAAAGGAGGAAAAATTTATGCTGCACTAAAACTATACACATTATGCAAACAACGCGTCAACAAACCATGCTTCTTTACTTTTGAAAGGAAAAAAAAATGGTGCTTCTGCCACTCATACAAATGAGGGGTGTATTTTCAGAAAACAAACCATGATTCTGCCCAACTCTGTATTTACAAAGAAGCGCCCCTGTATTTTTTTTTTTTCACTCTCTGATTTCGTTTCAACTAATCCAAGACACTATGCACAACACCAGGCATATGAAAATAACGTTTACAAACAAAAAGTTCCATCTGGCAGGGTACTCGTACCCATGTGACCTCAAAACTGTACACCAAAGTCGAATCTGACACCAGTAATTATATATGGATACAAGATCATTCTCTTCCAAGGACACCTGTTCTTATGCAGCCTGCAAGAACTTTAGACAGCAAAACCAGAGCAATAGTGATCAGGTATGGAAGAAACTCCTCTGTAAACTTCCATACTGCTGTACCACTACTACCTCATGATTAACCCACAAAACAGATTTTTCATTTTTCTTGATGCTCTTGTTAGAAGGGGAGCCCTGGTGCAGCTGTAAAGCTGTCAGCCTTGTGAGCATGAGGTCGCGTGTATG
>BCLH01002401.1:17501-28039 GCA_001602315.1 Zoysia pacifica | reverse complement strand
GGCCCGAGGCACGACCCGGGCCGTGCCCGAGCCTGGACGCAAACCCGTTGGACTGGCCCGAGCACGGCCCATTTAGACCGGTCCGATCAAGCCCGTTCCTGGGCCCGTTTAGCCCGGTCGGCCCGGCACGGCCCGTCTAGCCCATTTATTATTTCATTGAAATTTAATAGTAAAATATATGTAATTTGACCAATGTTTAAAATTTATATTTTTTCTATATTATATAATTAATTTTTCAGTAATATCTCCAAAAAAATAAAATTTATTTTTCCCGTGCTTCGGGCCGGCCCGGCCCGTGTAAAATCACTTGGACCGTGCCTGGGCCTGAGTGGTCGGCCCGCGGGCCGGCACGGGTCGGCCCGATGATCTAAGCAGGCCGTGCCGGCCCGGCCCGTTGGGCAGGTATAGCCCAAAGATAGAATGACATATAAAGTTGAACGGAGAGTGTACTAGCTATAAATGCACCTTATATTAGAAAAAAATTATAAGTAACTTCTACCTCCACAGTAAAAGTTCACTGTAATGTTTTCTTGGCTATGAAAATCAAAATGGGAAGGCTGGTAAGACTTGCCCCAAAAATCAACTGAAATGCAATCACAAACTATGAGCAAGATACGACATGTTAAGGCACTATTCAACCTTAGTAAAGGTCATATGAAATATTTCTTTTTATTTCCGATCTGGATGCAAAACTCCATAGCTGGTTACATTGAGTTTAAAATCTAATTCCTATAATTCACCAAAAAAGGAGAATGCTTCCTTGGATTTTCTACAAGATAAAAAAAAAGTACTTCTATTTTGTACCATTGAAACTAAAGCACATGAATTATTATAAACTTTTGCATGTTTCACAAAAGCTAGTATGAATATGAAAGTCACCACACCGTCTTTTAATCTATAGTATAGCTTAAGTGTTGGTCTTCCAGTCTTACTTGGCTGCTCTGACTTGTGCCTTGAGAAAGCAGGGATCAATAGCAATAGCTTCTCGACAATCAGAGAGGGCTTCTCTCATCTTACCCAGAGACATTCGAGCAGCTGCACGATTGCTGTAGCACAGCATTAATGCCTTTCTAGAAGCTTCAGTTGGAGAAAAAGAATCAATCCCATGAGTATAGCACTCCTCAGCCTCAGTTAATTGTCCTTCAGCAAATGCTTTATTTCCCCTAGAATACATGAAATTAACTTTAAACATGGAACACTAGTATCACAAATAATGAAAGATTTACGATCAAGAAACCAAGAAATAAGGCAAACAATACCACTGCCATAAAACAACTGCTACAGTTCCTGCCATTGCTTGTGCTTCAGTGAGACTTTTAATCACCTTATTCAGATCCAAACATATTTCGCTTTAAATTAGTTTCTTCATTGTTGATCATTACTAGAAGGGGCAGTAGCCCTGGCATAGCAGTAAAGCTGTTGCCTTGTGACCATGAGGTCACGGGTTAAACAGCCTCTTGTAGAAATGCAAGAAAAGGTTGCGTACAAAAGACCGAAAGTAGCCAGACCTTTCCCCGGATCCTACGCAAGCAAGAGCTACTGGCACCGGGCTGCCCTTTTATTGCTGAGCAACATTCATATGGTATGAGATCTATATTTTAAGTATACATAAAAAAAAAAGAAAAATAATGTGCTCTCTCTGTTTCAAAAAGTTTGTCATTCTAGCCCTCTCTGTTTTTGTTGAAAATGTTCTCATTCTCATTTCCCAATATAAACTTCTCGCTTCCCAGTGCATCTCTATCTCTCTCCTTATTTTCAATGCACCACACCTTTCTCACTTCTCTCTTCCCAACGCATCTCTATCTCTATCCTCCTTATTTTCTATGCAGCACACTTTTTTCACTTCTCCTTAGTTCGTGAGAGGCGCCTAGTGCCAGAACTGCAACTAAAAACAGAGGGAGTAACCGATAACCAATTTCTGAACCAGAAAACGTCCTTACAACTCCCGAAATTTTGGCCCAATCTCCACCTATATACTGAACTTTAAAACAAGGAATTTAGTGCCTCAAACTACCTAATGGTTTCAAAGGAATTTAATGGTTTGGGTGGTTTCATCTCATGCAAGTCCATGCTATTTAAAACAAACAGAAGGATATCAAAAGGGTAGGACATGTAGATACCTTAAACGCCATGATTCACAATCTCCATGCTGCCCAATTTTTTCTGTTTCTGTGCATGTTACCCCTCCGGTTCTTGCCATCTTAGGCTGCATTTCTCTGCATTCAATCCACTGAGAAGCTAAATCGATGCCTTGCTGAGTCGAAGGAACTTTTGAGCATGCAATACCAATAGTTGATGTCGAACGGCTTTGAATAGTGTTACCATGATTACCCATTCCTCCAAGTTTTTTCTTATTATGTCTTCTTTGTGAGTGCAATGTATGTTGATCAAAAGTTGATGCAGAAAATGTGAAACCAGATTGACCCGACTGTTCCATGTTTACTGAAGATGTAAACTCTGTTCCATCAAGGCTATTTTCAGTTGTCTGCAACGTAGAGTTGTTGAAAGAAACATTGGCCATGCCTTCTTCGACTCTGACATTAGAGGATACAGAATCCGATGTCATCAATTGTGCAGAAATTTCGTGAGGGTGTGTGTGCGTGGAATCACAGTCAGTTGAACCAAATTCATGCTTTGAGTCTTGCAGAATGAAATTGGTGCACGGGCTACCTTTAGCACCAGAAGCACTAAGTTGCTCAGATCTATATGTTACACCATCCTTATCAGCTGAATCTACCTTATTGATATCAGGTTGATCAGCATTGGCAGTGAACTGTTGGTTCCCAGTACGTTCACCAAAAACAAAGAAATTCTGCTGAACATCACCACCATGTGCAGAAGTTCTAGTTCCGTACTTTGGAAAATTACCTTCATCCACAGAATTCCTGACCGGTAAGCTATCACTACTCTTTGAAAATTCAGAAGAAGTACTTCCATCAGTATATGGAGCTGACTCAAATTCTTGAGAAGCTAACGATCCTGTCTCTACACCCTCGCATCTTATGGTCTCAGACAGGATCTCACTACCTTCATCAAGCTGCTCAGTCTGATTGTCCAGCGAGTTCAGACAAACACACTTTTGGAAACTGGAACTACTGCTGCCATGGGAACCCAAGTTATGACTAACCTTCACCGTCGGCAGCAGAACGGGAGCATCAGGGTCGCCTTGCCACCCGGGACCATCAAAAGCGATCTTGTCAACTGCTGAAGACAGATTACACAGCGATCTCTCGCCAGATCCAGATGGTGAGCTCTTCGTCGTCTCCGACGCCCCGACCACTCCGCTCCCGAACACAAAGTTGGCGGCGTCGCCAGAGGCGCCCCAGGAGATCACCAAAGGTGAACCCTCTTGCAGGGTGAATGAGGAAGCACCGGGGCGGTGCGCTAAATTACTCCCGTAGCGGCGGCTCGCGGCGGCGGCGGCGGCGGGAGCTGGGTGGTCCGATCGGAATGGCGCGGCGTGGCGCCGTGGCCTGGCGGAGCGGAGCCTGGGGCTTGTGGCGGCGGGGGTGGTGGGGATGGTGGGGAATGGGGTGGAGGCAGAGATGGCGGCGAGCGGATCGTGCGCGGAGTCCATCGGCGGCGGTATCAGCGGGAAGCGGCTGCTTCACGGCGAGGGCGGGACGGAGACGTGGGCTCCGCTCATCCACGTGCTGACAGGTAGGCCAACGGGGGAGCGAGGAGAGGAATAGGATACGGAGGAATTGGTCTGATCCGGTTGGATTTGATTTTGAGCTGGAAAGGGCAAAAAATAGAGAAACAAAGGACTAAGAGAGTGATCATGCTTGACACTGACTGGGTGTTATTATAGTCACCAACTCATTAATCACCATCATGGGATCCCACTCCCATCAGCATTTTCCAGTAATCAAATCAGGGATAAATTTTAAAAAATTGTATGCAAGAAACACAAGCAGAATATAATAGCGTAAAGTCTCAATCTAAGAAAATGAAAGAATGTGTCCATTATAGTTTTCATCTATAAGAAAATGGGTTAGTAATTTATCGCTGTTTTATTAGCACGACTTTATCGATTTCAGCATAATCTAAGGTGGTGAAATGGTTGGGCTTCTTCGGAAGAGTTCCACGAATTTTCTTTACCTAAAAAAGGATTACATTGTTCCAGTGACATTTTTTAAATTGAAGTGTCAGTGTCAAATTTGGTGGAAACAGTTGGCGCTTGATTATAAATATCAAAATATAGATCAACTCGCACCTCGAAACCAACTCAACATTTAAGGATTGCGTTGAAAAAGATTCAATCTTGATTTAGTTGATTATAGCTTTATCAAAGAGCCAAGGAGGATCAGGCGATCAGCAGCATTTTATGCGGCATGTTCTGCGACATGGAAGATATAATAGAGAGCGCATTTGTGGACAAAGAGCATCTGAAATAGATATTGGATTTAACTTGACGGACTGCCATGAGCATTCATGGTTGTCAAACTGGTGTTAGGTTTTTAAGCAGATTTGGATTTATGTTAATATTTATTTTACTAAAAAAGAGCAGTACAATTCTCGGAGTCTGGGCTCCTGCTCATGCACGGTCACAAGGAAACCACTGCGCCAAGGCCCCCTTCTAATATTTTATTACCAAATAGACATAAAAATGGTTCATTATCACAGTTTAAAAAAATGCTAACATATACTCCCTCCGTTTTTAAATTGATGTCACGGTTTACTTTTAAATTCAACTTTACCATTCATCTTATTCAAATTTTTTTTATAAATTTCATATATTTTGATATAATTTGATTTTTTATTAAAGTTACTTGAATCACAACTTAAAATTTTATACATTCGAGCAAATTTTTTGAATAAGACAAATAGTTAAAATTAAATTTAAAAGTTAACAATGATATCAATTAAAGAACAGAGGAGTACTCCGTAGCTAGCGAAGTGTTATTGTTTTCTAACGTTATGTAGATACATACCTGAATTGCAAAACAGAACACCCTTAATCAACAGCTTCAACGCTCTCCAACCCACCAAAGTCCCCAACTCTCATCGCGACCACTGGGCCAAAACCGTTCGAAACAGCAAGGAATAGCTTGTGTGTCGGATTAAGTATCCAGTCTCTGCCCTAGGGGTTCCTAACGAGTGGCAGCTATTCAATACTCAAAGCACATAACTGGCCACTAAAATTGCAAAGATGTGTCGTCTTGTAAAACATTATATTAAATTTGATCTTTTCAGCTCCGACACGACACCAGCATCTTCGTGGCCTTTCTCATTGTACAAAACCTGTAGGACACATGATTACAATAAGTTGCCATATTAGATCAGTTAGTTCCTTTTGCTTCAGCAAGGAAATCCATACCTTGTCAATAATGCCATAATCCACAGCTTCACTGGGGCTGAAGTATTTAGGACGTCTGATGTCTCGAGCAATCTCATCCATTGGTTTACCGATGTGTCTTGAAAGTAGCTTAACCTGAACATAAAGCCACAAGGTAAGTACATTCTAGCGGAATACACTACTTTGCTCCTCAGCTCTCCTTTCACGGGAAACTACCACAAAAAACTAATAATTAGGTTTACATCGAATGGAATCCACAGAGCAAAAATATAGAAAGGAGATATCTAAGCCACAAGTCTGATATTTGCACAGGAAAAATAGAAGTTGCAAGTTTGATATTTTTTTTCCTCTGTGCAAAGCATCAGGGGGTGTATATTTGAATTTAGATGTAACCAAAATGTTGTCAAACTTGTCTGACAAGCAGTCAAGTGATTTCAGGGTTTTCCTAACACTAGGCACAAATACTCCTATCTGTATTTTGTAATCATTAGTTAATACAACATTTTGGTGCAAGAGAAGTTTTGGATTCAAATGACTTCTATGTAAGCACGTTTCATCTGGTGGATTGCAATTGATAACTAAGGATAATAGTTTTGGGCGTGTCTGTTTTATTTAATCAGGGTGTGAGGGGTGTGTTGGGCTGTAGGGAGGGGTTTATACCTCTCCTTTTTACTCTTTTCTTCTTCTAAATGAAATGAAACGAAGACCTCCTTTGTATCTAGAAAAAAAAATTGATAACTAATGACAGAAATGGACTAAAGCAATAATGTTGACTGGTAGAGCTAGAAACAAGAAAGTTTTAATAATGATGAATTAGTTCAGACTTCAGATTCATGCTAAGGTTACAAGAAGTGGAAAATACCATTTCTATCTTGACATTTCGAATTTCTTTTCTTGCTATGTCAACGTCTGTAGCCTGACCTTGAAAACGACCAATGGGCTGCACAATACATCTCAGAATAGTAAGTCACTCACCACATAAATTTGTAGGATATGCTGATATTATCGTTTCATTATTATGTCAATGTATATTAGAATCATCCAACATTGAAATTCAAACATATGAACATCAATAGAAGAAAAAGAAATGACCTGTTTTATCATTATCGTTGATGATGGAAGTGCGGCACGGTTACCTTTAGCACCAGCAGCCAAGAGCAAAGCCGCTTCTCCCCAAGCATTACCGACACAAAGCGTGAAAATTGGAACTTTTACATACCTGCATTGCTGATATTAGTGAAGAGCTATGATCATCCATAGTAAAGAGCTATTGGACAAGTGTTATAGTATTTGGTCACTTTGATATATATGATTATCCATATTAAAAGGCTCTGGTCTACATAAAAGTTAAAATGCTCAAGTTGTCACTGGATTTTCCACACCTTCTGCTTGCTAACCACAAAAGCGGGAGGGATTAAAGTAGCAAGAGCAGAGAAAAGGTAAAGACCTGACCTCATAGCATCGTATACTGCAAGAGCCTCAGTCTCATAACCTAATTTCTCACCATTCTGAATTCGAAAGATAAATATATCAGAATTAGAAACTTCTGATATGAGATAGTAAGTGTTCACATTATAAGTTGCTGGTACAAGAAAACTCAGCTAAAAAAGCACATAACGCGGGTGAACTGCACAACAAAACTTCATATCCAGCCAACATAATTATATGGAAGGTAAATAGTGAACTGCAAAATCCACAAGCTAAACTAAATCAGGGAGAATTGCCAATCAACTAATCAAGCTTGGTAGGAAGGTTTTTTTTGGAGTTAACAGTGCATACTCAAACGCAACAAACAAGTAGCGGCCGCAATACAAGGAAAGGCGCGTTGACAACACTCAACCTTGGTAGTGCCAGTAGAGTTGACGTACAGGTAGATGGGCTTCTCGGCGTCCTCGTACTGAAGATAGAGGAACTCGGCAAGCATGAGCTCCGTGACCGACGGCACGAGGCACATCCCCAGGTACACGATCCGGTTCTTGTACAGGAATGAGGCCAAATCCGGCGGCGGCTGCTCCCACGCCGTCCCCCTCAGGAACGGCACAACCTGCACAGCAACGACAACATTTACGCATTTCTCAGCTCCAGTCACACCAGAAACCGATAGTCGGAGTTCGTCCGGCCCCGCAGCGTACCATAGCAGAAACGTCCCTGGCGCCGCGCCCGCCATCGCCGGCAATGTCCGGGTGGGGATTCAGGAACCGCGGCTTGACAGCAGCAGCAGCCGCGCAAGGTGGAGCAGTGAGGCGGAGGTTGGGGGACGGAAGGGAGTGGAGGGAGGAGGGAGGGTAGAAGACGGCGCGGGTGCGGGCGTCGAAGGCGACGCGAGCAGTGGACAAGGCGGCGGCTGCCTCCATGGCGAGACGGCACGGCAGTGAGGAGGGGAGCCTGCTCAACTCAAGAGGAGGAAGCGCCGGTCGGACAGCGGATAAGCCCCTTTTGGGGGTTTGTCTTCGGCAAATTGTCAATGGCTGATGGATTTACCTGGGCCGTTCGATAGCTCTCAACGGTCAGGATGCATCGCATCCTTCTCAGTAAAGACTGATATAACGTTTGTGCAACTAAACTCTGAACACGAAGTGCTACTCTCTCCATTTAAAAATATTATCTTTATTATTTAAATTTGAATTAACTTATACTCCCTCCGATTTTAAAATATTGACACCGTCGACCTCTAACATTAACTTTTATTATTCGTCTTATTCAAATATTTGTTCAAATGTATAAAATTATTGATCGTGTTTTAAATACTATTAATGATTAAAATAAATAATAATAAAATTTTACATATTTAAATAACTATTTTAAATAGAATAAATGGTCAAATTTAATGTTAAAAGAGTCAATAATTTAAAATCAAGAGAGTAATAATAATTTTAGAATAGATAGTGTCTGCCTGCTAATCTTCACTATCCCCACAAAATATGCTAATCTTCACTGTTCCCTCGAACTTCCTGCAGAGCTTGACCTGCCGAAGTCTTCTACGCTGTGTTATTGAATCTACGTGCCTACTTAGAACCACCTAGTTAAGAAATCCTCATATGTAATCTTCAATATTATCGTATGTAAAGATTTCATATTGATAATCGAGCAAGCAATCTAAGGTCCCTTTGGATTGTGAAAAACTTTTTGAACCTTATATTTTTCTTATGACATTGAATTTGTTGCTATAGAAAACGCACGATTTAAAAAATATTCCACAATTTTGTTCTGTTTAACTAAAAATCGTAAGTTTATGCCAACGTTGGAAATGCAAAAATAAATCGATTACACAGGAAAAAAAAAAAGAAGGCTGGCTGTGTCCCTTGGCAGTAGTGGGCTCATGGGCTGTGCGATCTGTTAGTGTTTTGATTCGGCTACTCTTTTCTGGCCCACAATGGCAGACCCGCCCTGGCCGTGCTTTAGATCTATGGGCCATGGCCCAAAGCCGCAGAATACCCTAGGCGGCAGCGCATCCCAGCATCGACGGCGGCGCCAACTCGAGAGCGGCAGCGCCGCGCGTGTTGGTTCCAGGACCGGCCCGAATTCCCAGCCAGAGCAGCAGGGGTACGAACAGCCGCGGCTCGTCGTGCAGGAGCGAGATGACGCAGAAGCAGAGCCTGTTCAAGGGGAAGAGCAAGAAGAAGTCCGTCCCTCCCAACCGCCACGGCAAGGCGCCCCATATACGCAAAGGTACGCTTGCACCGACACCGATGGCGGTGACTCCGCCTTCTGCACTGGATCTTCATCTGTAAAGCGATCGCGTGCTTGCTCGACTGATTGATTTTTCCGTTGGCTGCGCAGGGAAGAGGGTCGTCAAGCCGAAAAAGTTCAGCGAGGACATGGACGCTGAATAGGTACGATCGTAGGTTCTTCCTCCTTTGCTCAGCTTGACTGGTTTGGATTAGTTGCTCTGGTTCGGTTTAGTGGAACTGGGAACGGACGCCTGAGAGATCGCCCCAGTTGTCAAAGTGGTTGCACTAGGATGCCTCGGAACTCTGGTTGCCAGTTCCATAGTAATTACAGCTTTTTGTATGATCACCGCATCACGATGTTTTGCAAACACTGCTGTTTAGTCGATATAATTTTTCTAAAAGTGAACTGTGACAAACATGAATCCGAATCCATATTAAACAGGATTAATTTGATACATGCCATTGTAATTTTATAAAATTTGAAATATGTCATTCGAACCCACGTGTCATTCACTTGCAAAATCCTATCTGTCATTGACACATCAATGTCATATTTTAAAGTTTGCAAAATTGTAATGGCATGTATCAAAATCGCCCTATTAAATAGGGCATGGAGAGGTAACAGAAAAGTATGCATATGATTCTCGCATTTGAAGTTTTCTGCAACCTAATAAGCATTGAGCAACTATTACTCAATGAGATAGTAAGATGGACAAATCTGGTGCAAAAGTTGCAGTTAGCTCTTAGGGAATCCAACTATGGTAGTAACAAAAAAGAAAAAAAATCACACGCTGGTTACACAAGCGACAGAGAAATGTTTAACTGTAAGACTATTGTGAAACTAATGCCACTGTGAATCTGTATTCTAGCCTGCCTTAAGTATAGCTATGGACCTATGGTTGCTATCTCTCCTACTGTAAGATTGGCTAGTAAGATGTTTCCTATCGAGTATTATCACCACAAGAGTTCTCAATTGCACTTTGAAGCCTAGCTGTTTACTATAAATCAAAAGTGCCACGTTTGTGCAACTCATAAGTTGTTGTTCAACTCTACATAGTGAAACAAAAATGTGCACTGATGCCCTGTATCCTTATTTTTTACAGAACTCAATCGACACATTTTTTTTTTTTTTAGGAACTCACCAAGTTCATCAACCACTGCAATGAAATCAAAGCTGCAAATATTGCTAGCAAAGAAGGCAGTGACTTCAACATTGTAAAGCCCGACAGTGATCAATCGAAATCAAAGTAGGAAGCTGGAAGATGATACTGATGTGCAAGAGTGAGTGCGTGAACTGTTATAATTCAAATGTATGCTGTTCCCTGAGGAAATTCAGTACCATATGGCTGTGTACAAAGGCAGGCTTAGCTTTAGGTCACAGAGTAATCTGACATCCATTTTATGGAATGCAATACAAAGTTTTGTCTCTGTTTTTTGGGGTGAAGTTTGTGTGTCATTATCTAGTTCATTTAAACATAGTACTTCTAATTCCTTATTTAAAGCCAGTAGGATCGCTGTGGTAAGCAAAGCAGGATGTTGCAATCATCGCAAGCATTGTGACTTGTTTA
>BCLH01002400.1:9707-46479 GCA_001602315.1 Zoysia pacifica | reverse complement strand
ATCATGTCTACCTGTTGAAGGATTTGAATCCCAACACCAACTAGCAGGGCACGTCTCACACCAGGTTCAAACAAATCTCTCCAACTTGGACCTTTGGCAGCTACCTCTGATGGGTGCATCGTGGCCGGACCGGCCATGCGCTGTTCCATAATATCCTTTGAGTAAAGTGCTGACTGGCTGACCAAAGCAGCAGCATGTATAAATTCACCACCTTCAGGAGCATCACCTCCACCAGGGAGTGAAAGAACCGAACCCTTTCTTGAGCCAGGGACTCCCTCCTGGTGTAAGTAGATCCTTTTGAAACCTCCTTCCTTTTTACCATCCTCACCGTCTTTCTCAGACCATTTCCATGCGAGCTGCCATCCCCCACCAATACCAGTGCTGCTCCCTGCCTCACCACCATCATCCAAGAGGCTTCTCCTTCTCATGTTCAACGTACTTCCACGCCCCTGGTGTGCAATGTCCTTACCTTCCATGCTTGTAGTCTGTCGAGAGAGCAGTGGGCTATGGAGATTATCCTCATAGTCGCCTAGAGCACCATCAGATGCATACTCCTCATCATCCCTATGAAGGTTCTCCTCATCCCACTGCTCGTTTTTGGGGTGCTGATCTGTCATGCTGAACATACTGCCAAAGTTTGGAAATAGTGCGCTCCTCATACTTCCTCCAGTGTGAGGCATGTTCTCATGAACACTCCCAAAAAGCGTGACGATAGGATCCATAAGGGGTACACTCTGGTTCACCATGCTGCCATGACGAGATGTGAGAGAAAGTACACTTCCAAGAAGGCTGGGTCCCTTGGAAGGCCGAGCGATCCATGATTGGCCCTCTCCAGGCCCATATAACGTAATTTGGTCTTTCTCACCGTCAGCAACATGGTCATCCGTTGGCTCGGTAGCAGGGCCAATGATATACTCTTCAATGGAAGTGTCTCCTCCAACCTCCAAACCTTCAACAAGAAGAGCCATTTCGCCTGCACATTGCATATTTAGAGTTATACCATGAATTACTTGGGTCCAGCTGATCAATAAATAAATATGTATAGAACAGAAATGAAAATGTGAAGAGTAAGGCATAATTTTATATTCTAAGCTAACACTTCAATTGTTAACAAAACTAGCAATAGTAAAATTGTTGCTGGCTGCCTATAACTTTAACAAATATTGAATCTGAATTCTGAATCATGCTACTCTGTAAACATGGACCTTTTAAACTTTAAAGATGAGATCATAATAAACACGCATGCTTGCTATTAGCAGATGACATAAGTTATTAACTGTAATTGCATGGACAACCATAGCTCAGTGAACTTATTTATTGAACAAGCAAACATGGGAACTTCTATTTTTGACAAGCCTTAATATGTTAAGCCAGCATTAAATGTGTCAAAAAAGTTTTAAAAAAATTTCCAGCTCACTGTGTATTTGAATTCATTTGAATGATTCATCAGTTAACACAAAAATATGATATCTGAAAGCAGGTGATCTTCGCTATTGCAATGGGGCAAATACTTGAATAGGTCAACTGGGACACAAGTAAAATGAACATCGTGTTTATAACAAAACAGACCTGAGACATCATCCTTCCCACGTAATCTCTGCAGCACTTTCTTTGCTTCTGCCATCCGCCCTTTGCTGACAAGCCATCTTGGGGATTCAGGTAGAAAAAATATGGTCAATCCAAAGAAAAATAAAGAAGGTACTGCAAGAACCCCAAGCATAATCCTCCAATCAGGTGATGGCAGCAGTGACATCCCGAACACCATGCAGTAGGACAAGAACATCCCTCCTGACCCACTGAACTGTGGCAGTGTATTCAGCAAACCTCTAATCTCTGGAGGAGCTGTTTCTGAAATGTATAAAGGCACAAGAGTGACAGCCAAACCGATACCGAATCCATCTATAAGACGTGCCAGCAGTAGCACATAAACATTTGGAGACCACAGCATGATGAGGCTGCTGACAAAGTACAGAACAGAAGAGAGGATAAGCATAGGGCGCCGGCCAATCCAGTCTGATACAGGCCCAGAGAATGTTGTGATGATAGTTGCACCAATGAGCGACATAGCCACAATTAGCCCCTCTACAGTGGGCTCGCTCTCTAATTTGAACTCCTTCTTTATGTACAAAACAGCACCTGGAGATGAGTGCTGTCAATCTTTATCCCAGAAAATCATACACAAAATGATATTCCCGGTATGCTCAGAGCAAAACAAAGCAACAAAAATAATTGGACACCATATAACTGACAAGTAGTTCTAACTTCAGTAGTGCAGATGAAGCAGAAAAGAGTAATAATTTACAATCCTGACACTAATTTTCTAATAACTACAAAATTTCGAGCTGGTTTTTTTTTCCCCTTGGAATCTAAGAACGGCCAATTGCTTTGAGCAGAATACTTCAAACGTCCCTTAAAAACGTAAGAACAACATCTGGTCTGAGTTGCCCTAGCTTCCTAGCAATTAATCTGATAAAATCATAGAACTAGAACCTTTTTTTTGAAAGATCCGGAACTTTGTTCCGGCATATATAATATAAGAAGAAATGTGCCTCATATTAAGGGAAACGGGGCAAAGCCGTATAACTATAAAATAGAGAAAAAAGAAATAGCTAAGATAACTAAAGTTTCCAAAGTGACCTTGAATGGACCGCGGAAACCTACCAACACTTCTACAACGATGGAGGCCATCACATGCCTCCACAACAACGAGGAAAAACTACAAGCTCAGAGAATACAGGATAGAGCTCGTTGCTTGTCATAGTCACCAAGCTCATCACCATGTGATGCAGCAGCTCCGACTTCAACACAACTAACATCAGCCTTGACTCAATCGCACTCCAGAACACAAGCAAGATTTCACCTACAGAACCCACCATCGGTCATCGTTGCTAAGCTTATTGCACACGTGACCCAGCAGCTCCTACTTCCTCAAGCAAGAATCGCCAAACGGGATCCATTGTGTAAAGAAGCATCATGCAGAAGAGGCAACATCCTGTGGCTCGAGAAAGAAATAACCATGAGGAGGCTCAGACTTCACCAAGCAATGTCATCGTTGCCCCCCTAAATAGCTGAGACATGGGTGCTAGAGGGAAATAGCATCCGAGGTAACTCCTTCGAGAAGGAGCTAAAATCAAAGATGTCATCGTTACCTGATCCAGCTAGCCGGATCTGGGATTTCACCCATGAAGATGTCTAGTGTGAGGAAGCAAAGCACCTCAGAAACACCTCCAATGAGGAAACGAAAGTTCAACAACATCGTAGTTGATTTCTCCTGAGACTCCAAAACTTCTCACCTCCACGAACACCGTGCCCAAGCACCAACCACATCTTACACCTAACAGCTGCAGCACACGCGCCGTGCATCACAAGCCTGCCTCCGAAGTCGCCGGCCGGCTCACCCTCAGGCTCGCCCTGCGCGCCGCCGCTCCTGGCTGCTGCGCCGCCATTCCGGCCCCGCGGCTCGCCCGTGCCTCATGCGCTCGCCTGTGGTGCCACGCCCACGACGGGAGAGAGAGGCCCCGCCGCCGCCTTCCTTGCGACCGCACAGCTTTGGAGGCGGCCCGCTCGGGCGGCGGCGAGGTGAAGAAAAGGTCGGAGGGGGGAGGCTGTGCCGGCGCGGGGCGGGCTAGGATTCCGCCCGTCGCCCTCCCGAGCGGGAGAGGCGTAGAACTAGAACCTTGTCTACACAAGAGTGACGCATAGCGAAACCGATACAAAGAAAACACAAGATTTACCTGCAATGGTGGCATTATCCCACCCTTGCAGCAGGTTGCCGATGGAAGCCGCGATTGCAACAAGAGCAGCCCCCGCCATCTTCTCCTACAGCAACGACAAACGCAGCAGCCCCTCGAGCTCAACAGTCCCTGCAACTATCAGGCAGGTTCCAGCTCAGAACAAACACATCGAAACAAGCACTCGCACAGGGAATACCATAATTCTAGCACCTCTCAAGAAGAGCTGCGAAAGTGGGGAGAAGAAGAACCAGAAGCCGGGCAAGACCTGACTGAAGGAGCCCCGTGCTCCTGTCCAGATCAGAGGCGACGGACAGCTCGAAAGGAAGCCAAGAGGCGCTCCCAATTCTCCAGAACAGGAGGGGTAGAAGAAGCTGGCGACCAGCGTCCCTGCGAGTGAGGACAAAATGGCTCTCAGGGGGACGCCAAGTCCGCAGATGCCACATGGTGACGCCAAGTCCATCTCAACCTTTAAAATCAGATATTTAATTCATTAAAGTATTAAAAATTATTTAAATAACTTTTTAAACCGTTTTAAGGTGGTTTTAGTGTTTATGAGTGTGTTTAAAATAATTTTATTTTAATCTTCAACCATCAATAGTGGTCTATTTCATTCTTCAAACATAAAAATCAAATTTTAACCTCATAGAATATTGCAAATTATTTAGACAACATATGAATTATTTAAACAGATTTTAATACTTCAAAGGATTAAAAGTCTAATTTTTAAAAGTTTAAAGTGTGAAGTAGACTTTAAAGAGTGAAAGACTTATTTCAAATTGACGTGTGAATCCGTAAATAATAAAACCATTTTTAAAACCACTCAAAAAGTTATTTAAATATTTTTCAATACTTCGAAGAGTTAATATTTAGTTTTAAAGGTTGGAGTTTAAGTGCACTCACTTCTCATATTGAAGGGTTGTTTAGGACTTATAAAAAAAATATAAAGATCCCACCTTCCCGCCACCGTCGGCGAGATCCCCCCAGCCCAGGAACGCACCCGAGGTGACCAAAGATCCCTCCCTTCCATCAGGGGAGCGCGCATGCGGCGGCCCTACGCTAGCACCAGTCACCCTCCCGCGGTGGGTAGCAACACATCCACACATGCGCGCCTATGATTTTGCAGGGCCTGCGTCCGGCGTCGTGCCAAACGATCCGCCAGAATCCATCTGTCATCCTGTGTGGACGGTAACGTTTATGCATACGGTTAATTTAATACTCCTATATCATTATAATTTTGTAAAAATTGAAATACACCAGTGTGACTGTGGACTGTATCATTGCCAGGGCAAAGAAAACGCCACCTGATGAAGGAATCCCCTGCAATTTGGCCTTGTTTTTCCTTGGCCACTGGAGACTGATCGAGTCGCGCTTCCAGATCGTCACCGCGTGGCTGGGCGCTAAACGGGACAAACCATACACATAATTTTAAAACCGATGTACGAAGAAACCTGGCATGAATCATGGCTGTTTCGCTTTGTTTTGGTATATGGCATGACTGCTCCCGCAGTCAAAATCTGAATAACGCTCCCCTTCAAAAAAAAAATTCTTAAGAACGCTCCCCTTCAAAAAAAATCTGAGGTAACGCAGCGAAGTGTGGCGTCAGGTTTGTTTTCAACTTTACATGTCCACGTCGTGTGATCAAGAAAATCTAGTACTCTACTCGGTTGGTCTCAACATTTTTAGTGTGTGTCTGGTAGCGATCCAGAGTTGGACGGCAATGAATACGTTAAATGGGAAAGAACAATGTTCTTGCTGATAGTGGAGTACGGAGTATGTGTTTGTCGTTTAAAGATACTATGTGGTCGACTACAATTGATGATGTGTATGTGAAGATATCGAGTAGCCAAATTTATACTAGTTATTAAAAATAATATATTTTGCTCCCAGGTTTTATTGAATTCACTGCATGTTCACACACATTTCGGCATAAGATCTCGAGAAAATTTCAGTCTCTCCACCCCCCCCCCCCCCCCGACCCCCGTCCCAAGTCCCAACCTTTTTCATCGCAGTTGTCGATGGTTTGTATGTGCGACTGGCGATCTGTGGAAGAGAAGGCGAGATCTTGGCTGACGAAGCAGCGAGCTGCGTGTCTCCTGCGCGGTCTCGTCCTCGCCATCGGAGAGAAGCAGCTGCAGACAGGTGTTTGGTTTTCTGAATTTATCACAGAAGCTAGATACCCCGAAACGATGAGTGGCCCGGAAGATTTTGCTGAACAAATGGTACGTGTCTCATGGCGTCGTCATGGATCGGCGAAGAAAAACTGAATCTGGTGCTATACATAGAGTTGTCATATTGAAGGCTCTTCGGCAGCAGCAGCAGTAAGTCAAACGAACGAATTGAAGGTGATAACATTGCACGAGACAAACCGGAGCTAGCCTTG
This sequence comes from Zoysia pacifica, assembly GCA_001602315.1. Classification (NCBI taxonomy): domain Eukaryota; kingdom Viridiplantae; phylum Streptophyta; class Magnoliopsida; order Poales; family Poaceae; genus Zoysia; species Zoysia pacifica. Next base: position 40,365 of record BCLH01002400.1, on the reverse strand, counting down.
AAGATGGACAAGCGTGCACATCTTCTCAAGAATCAGGATCCAAAGAGAGGAGTGTCGCCATGGACAAACACAGCGCTTCAGAACCACGCTTGGACCAACACTTCGCCATGTGCCGTTGCTATCATTCCGAACCACTGCCCAAGATAGACGTACGACATGTTACTTGTCGCGTCGATCGATCGGATCGCACGCATCGCTAGACGGAGAAGAAGAGAACAAAAATCGCAGGAGGCAGGCAGGACCATGCTGATGGATTGGAGCATGTGGTTGCTCGATCATGCGGGGCTAAGGGCTTGCTTCTGCTGCGACGGCGAGCTTTGATGGCGGCAATAATTGTGAGGAATCTTGAGCGTCAAATGATTGTGCTGTTCTTTATTCTGGGTGAATAATAACTTATTTTTCATCCGCATCCAAATCAGTCCAGCGCGTGCCCTAACCGCACCCCCGACTGTGTCTTTCGACCGTGCCTCTGCACTCCTCCGCCGCTCCTACTCCGGCGGCGCCCCCATCGCCGCCGCCCACCTTCGTCGCCAGTGTGATACCCCTGCCGCCTCCACCACCACCCTCCTCTACCGCCACGCTAAATTTTCGACGTGAGACGCCTCCACCTCAACACCGCTCACCGCCGGCGACCACTACCGCAGCCGGCGTCGCCGCACCCGCACTGCGCTCCCCACCACCGGGTCTATCTTGGCAGAGAGGATGAAATTTGAGGGTACAAATCCACACAGTTAAAGGATTCACCGGTGACGACAACGACAGCGGCTACGCCGCGAACTCGTCGGAACCTTGAAAATTACGAATGCAATGACGTGATCTGCATTGATGAAAAGAAATTATTAAAAAAACCTAAGAAAATAACTGAAGAAGAAAAAATTACTGACGGAGTCGAGAAATTACTGATGCGATCGTAATAAAAAATTACTGAAGGTAAGTTAATGAAAAAGTTGATCGGTTGATAGGCACAGATCCACAGACATGCGCGAGAGAGGCACGGGAGCGCGCTGGTTGGTTTTGGTCAGTTGGATTGTTCGTTAGTTAGTTAATTAGTTATGGGTGAATATATATATATATATATATATATATATATATTTATATTTATTTATTTATTTCGGAAAAAAAATGTCACCATCTGCGTATCTGAAGAAGCGGAGCTGACGGTCCTGACCGTTTCCCCTGTTCCGCGTCGTCCTACGTTTTCAGCTCATCATCGTCCTTTTTTAGTCAAGGCACGCAGAACAGACGGAGTGAAGGCCAGACAATGCATCAAATCATATGCAGTACAGACTTAATTTTGGTCATATATATATATATATCAAATGATATGCACTGCAGACGGAGACGGAGTGACAGACAAAAAACGGCCCTTTATGTTCCTACGAGGTTGTTCTTGCCCACTACCGGCTCCGCGTGATGGGACGAATCGTTTTCCTATCGAAGTTCAAAACCTGAGGCTAAACTTATCAACCAGATACCAGCACAGGACCGCAGCTACGGCGCCGTATCGTGCGGCACTCAGCTAGGAAGAACGCCTTGGTCGCCGGCGGCGGGTCACGGCGAGTAGGTACAAGTACTCGTCCCGGCAGTGGCGGTAGAACGCGGAGAGGAGGCCGTGCATCTCCGGCAGCAGCGCGGTGAGGCTCCGGCCGGACGGGGTGAAGGCGGCGAAGGGGCACAGCATGAAGCCCACCGCCAGCAGCGTCGACGCCGCCATCCACATGCCTGTGTGCTGCCACGAGTCACGGAGTGTGAGAGTAAAATAGCGTGGAAGTGGCACCTATGTTCATGGAGTGTATTTGTAGGCGATTCTCGCGTGCTTGCTTGAATCGCCGGTGAGACCGGCGGTTGTGCGTGCGTGCGTGCGTGCGTGCTGGAGTATAGACCGGTGAGCGTCTATTTCTTTCTGCTGATTCGTACTGGCGTTCGGACAGACACGACACAACAGAACGACAACACTGAAGGTTATGCGTCCCAGATCAAAATGGGCCCATCGAGACATTAGAGCCCGTTACTGCAACACCCAAAATGCATCGACGAGCCCACCATCGCGGAACACAACCAAGGCCCACGAAAAATCACCTTTCCCCGGCCCAGCCAGCCGCGAGGCCTTCTAGGGTTTCTTCACCGTAGATATATATGCTCCGCTTCCCGTCACGCCCCCTGCTTCCCCCGCCGCCGCCACCGCCGTCTGTCACCGCCGCTAAGCGCCACCGCGAGCTTAGGCGAACCCGACACCTCAGGTAGGAATCGTCATCGTCAGCCATGGCGGACACGAAGGCGTCGACCGCGTTGACCCTCCGCACGCGCAAGTTCATGACTAACCGGCTCCTCGCGCGCAAGCAGTTCGTGCTGGAGGTCATCCACCCCGGCCGCGCTAACGTCTCCAAGGTCAGTAGTGCCCGTCGATACCTGTCACCTCTGAAACGGGACGAGGCGAGGCTGACGCGCGGGAATGGTTCCCTCCTGTTTGGTGCAGGCCGAGCTCAAGGAGCGCCTCGCCAAGCTGTACGAGGTCAAGGACCCCAACTGCATCTTCGTGTTCAAGTTCCGCACACACTTCGGAGGAGGCAAGTCCACCGGGTTCGGCCTCATCTACGACAACGTCGAGGCCGCCAAGAAGTTCGAGCCCAAGTACAGGCTCATCAGGGTATGTGTTTCGTTTTTTGGCTAAATGATTATTGATTGGGCGTCCATGTAGTAGAATGTTCTGGCTGATTGATATCCTATATAATAATAAAAAAAAATCACAGATCGTGGCTTAGTTCCTGTAGGTCGTTGTGCATCACGACGCCATTCACCCTGTTTGCTTCCTAGTTTTAGTTTAACTCAATGCCAGTGTTTTGTCTGATGCTACTAGATGATAAATGTGTCTCTGGCTAATATATCTGCAGACATAGCAAATGTTAGGCAACTAATCGTGTGGCTGATAAATGATAAATTGCTGAAGCCCCTTTGGAATTGGAGGAATTTTTCTAATTCCTATGCAATTTCTCTATGATTCTCCTTATGAAATTGGAACGATTCCAAAGGAGGCCTAGTGTTTAGTTATCAGTCCTTGTGTTTTGATGTGTAAAATTTCTCTGATATTTGTGCTTAGTAAGTTAACATGAAAAGTATAATTCGACATATGACAACACTCTCTTTTGCAAGCTATTTGGTCCTCTCGTAGCTGATACGTTATTTGGTCCACTTGTAGCTGATAGTGATTTTGCATTCCAAGTATTTTGTAATGTTTTGCTTAGTCATTCACGCTGGGAAACATAGTGTGGACTGATTTTTGGCTGAAAGACAATGGCTTCTGCTGTGCATCGCTGACTATGGTTCCGCTGCTTCAACAGAACGGTCTTGCTACTAAGGTAGAGAAGTCGCGGAAGCAGATGAAGGAAAGGAAGAACAGGGCAAAGAAGATCCGTGGTGTAAAGAAGGTACGCCCACTTGTGCTTGTAATGAGACTGCGTTTTGGTCCCATTTGAACAAGGGGATTTCATATGGCTATTTCCATTATCATATACTACATGTAGTTTCCCACGAGATACTTGCAATGGTGATAAGACATTGACCTTGGTCTTGTTTGGGGTTTGCATTTGCAGACGAAGGCCGGTGATGCAGGGAAGAAGAAATGAGCGAAGATTTCATTTTGTTTTAGACGTCTTGAGTACTGCCTATGTACTATCAATTTTTTCTTTGTATCTCAACTCGTTATGGTCCTCAGCGTAATGTTTGATATGCTAAAAGAGATTTGAGCATTTCACGTAGCAGTCTCTCGGCGCCTTCGTGGCAGTTCCTTCACTTGCTCACTGTACATGTGTCGTGCTTTTGTATGTGGTGAGTAGGCTCGTAATCGTGCATTCTCGATTGGCAGTCCCAAGCACCAAAGCATTTGGATCGGAACTTGGCTCATTGTGGGCCGAGCTGCTCTTTAACCTGGGCTTGCTGTGCGTGCGCTGGGTTCTAATTTCTAAAGCCTTGTGGTCGATGTCGCGTACCTCCCGTTTCGGCGGCACAAGCCACCGGCCATCTCATAACAAGTCTTAAAATGGATTGTAATGTAAGGTAGTGTTTGGTTAGTTGTACAAAACTTAATCTTGGATAGAACGTTTCGATCTCGGATAAAATGATTTAAAGTTGGATGTTTGTTTAGTTGTATGAGATGATATATGATTTTGTTTGGTTAAATGTATGGAATGATACATAGATATATTTTAATTATTTAAAATACTTATATTTAATTAAATAATTTGTAATAATAATATTTTAAATATTTATAGACATTTAAAATATAATAATTAGTATTAATTATTATTTAACCACCTTTAATTATAACTTTAGTTACCACTAATAATCATAAAAGACAAATGGTAATTAATGTTATAGCTATTAATATTTAATTATAATTATAATTTAGTTAATACATTATAATAACTACTAATAATCACTAATCATAAGTGATTATCGCAGCTAACAGAATTTGGATGAGATCGTTCGACTTTTTTTTCTCGAACGAAATGGTACAGCATCTAGAAGGAATATTCTCATAATCTGAATCAACTCATCTTGGATGGATTGGTACAGTTTAGCCAACCAAACGTAGGAACCTGATTTCATCCAAAATGGTTCCATCCACGCATCATTTCATTCTGGAACCAAACACTAACTAAATGGAGTAGCTCATGTTTTAGCTAAACAAGCTTCAGGTGATACTATGCTGTGGGAGTGGCAGGAAACCCCGGCGTGTGTACATGATCTGGTAGCAAAGGATTACAACCCTGGTTGATTGATTAATGAAATCTTTTTATGGCGAAGAGAGAGAGAGAGAGAGAGAGAGAGCTGCAGAGCCCAGCAAGTAGGGCAGCACAGATCAAACGTGTCTCATGATTGATATTCCTCAAAAGGCGCCTGCATATATGTTACTCCTACATAGTACTAGGATTTACAGCCATTGATCATTAGCTTAGCAGCTATTACCCCGGCCCGAGCTCTACCTAGCATTATTGTAATTCGAAAACAAGAATACTTCCTCTGTTTTTAAAATAATGTCGTTATTAATTTTTACAATCAAGTTTGATCATTCATTTTATTGAAAAAATTTATTTGAATGTGTAAAATTTTAAGTTACGATTCAAATAACTCTAATGATAAATCAAATTATATCAAAATATATAAAATTTATCCATTTTTTTTGAATAAAACAAATGGTCAAAATTCAATTTAAAAATCAACGACGATATTAATTAAATAACAGAGAGTAGTAGTACAATGCAGTGTTTTTCATTCAAAATGATGCCATTGCTCAGCAGACCAAGGCAAGCGATCACTGACGCTCCTTCATTCCTTTTTTTTTGTTCTGTGCGTGGTTTCTTTCGCTCTTCTTTGTTCCCTTAGTGAAACAAGCACAATACGTATTCCCTTTTTGCAAATTAAAAGTGCTAAGCTGCTCGTGCATCCTTGTGACTCTGGAAGGAGCAGGAGCAGGAGCCAGGAGTAAGAGGAGGAATATGGACAGAACAGAGCAGATAGCAGAGAGCATCGAGCAGAAGGGAAAAAAAAATACTCTATTGAATTTGCAATCATCATGTGAAGGTGGGGAGATGGACGGCTTCCCGGCCAAAAGTTGGCGCCATGTTGTAGCGTGCAGCACGCAGCGGCGCAGCGCGGGGAATATTGGACCACCTCCAAAAGCCGTTTGCTAGCTCTTCGCCACCAACTCGATCGCCATCCTATCCTACCTGTGATAAACAAAGAAACCAACCCTAGAAAATGCCGGAGGCTGCCTGTAATCTGTTCTCAAAGATTTGCTGGGAATCAGTACAGACGTTCGCCGCTCTCAAAGAGTTACAGTAAATAATATGCTGGTCGTAGCTGTTCCTGCACCCTTCTTACAGTAGTGTACGTAGTACTACTACTATTACCACTGAGACAGAATTATCCCAGCAAGTCCAACTCCTGATGTTTCAGTTCATCGATCGGTGCCCGTCAGTCTTCAGTCACTCGAGCTGAAACCGAAAAGCGAACCAAACGAAAGGCTCGCGCAATTCCTTTCTGGCAACGAAAAGAAAGCGCGAGGACCTCACACGGCGCGGCGCACGCACATGACAGGGACGAACTCCCACTGGTGTCAATGTCATGTGGATCCGTCGCATCCATCCATCAGACCATCACCCTTCCGGCCGTCCCAAACCCATCATCTTTGCCAAAGATGTAGGGGACCATTAGGGCGAGGGCGAGGCGGCGACGGACGGACGAAGCATCAAGCATGCGGTGGTGCAGTGCAACCGGCCAAGATCTCTGCCATAATTCCTCTGAACCACCGTGCACCCACCCTCATGTGGGCAACAAGCTTAGGAGTACTAGTAGTAGCTTAATGGGCTAATTATGTGGGAGATGGCTTTCCCAGATGCGGAAAGCGTTGGCTTTGCAAAGCTCTCCTTGCTTGCTTGCATGCATGGCCGGTCTCTGTATCTCTCTCTCCCTATACTTTCTACTGGTTTCTGCTGTGCTTCCTCTCCAAGTTAGGCCCCATTTAAAACGCGGGATTAATTTTTGTTTCTGTGTTTTTTTTTATATAAAATTGGACTGATTTCTATGAAATTTCTATAAAATTTCTATGTTATAAATGGACCTTAAAAGTGAATTCAGCTGACGCATCACCAACAACGGAGTCTAATTTTATACTGCTACATTCAACCAGGTTTCAAGCTGCTTGCTACTGTAGCAGTGAACCAAAAAGAGATTTCAAGCTGAGAACCCTGTAAAGTGATGGCATGCGTAAGGATACTGTACAGGTTTGCATACGCTGCTGCTTTGTTTCCGGCCCTGTTCTACAGACGACATTCGTGGCTGGCTGCCAGAGCATCTTCAGAGGCAGCTCACTTTCTGTGGCGGCTTGCAGCAATTTTATCGCCATTCTAGTGCATCCAAAATCGTGTTAGGAGTATGCGTGCGTGCAGTCCTAGCAGAACTGGAGTGGGTTTCAAATCTTCAGTTTTGAAAGATGTAATTGCTAATACTATGTCTTGGTGTTTACTACTAGTATGTCCAACTTTTGTATAGTATAGCACATTTCTTAGACATTTACCACAAACAAAACTCTCTGCCCATTATCACTCCAGAATGTAATAATCCATCACATTATTATTCCCAATGGATAAAGAAACTGAATTCATCGGTTGCAAGAAAAGCTCAAAAGCTGTGTGTTCGGACTACGAGGGTAGTACTGCCGCCGCTGCTGAGCCACCTGCACCGGGCCAACGGCAAGGCAGAGCCAAGGCCGGGCAGCCGAGGGGGGCATGCAGCAGCAGCAGCTCACGCACCCACGCACGCAGAGACGCCAACTCACAGGTGACCTGAGCTGACCCCAGGCCCCGACGGAGCTGAGCTCGGGGGAAAAGAGCCAGCTTTCTTGAGCCAAGAACCCAACCGTTTCCACGGCCATGATCGAGAGAGAGAGAGAGAGAGAGAGAGAGAGAGGGGGGGGGGGGGGGTGAAGGAAGGAAGAAGCAAGAAAGCATATTTTGGTGTCAACTTTGGTTGCCACTGTAACCTTTTCAGTCCTGCTGCTCATGACCCAGGTCAGGAACAGAGACAGCGGCAGACTCCCAGGGGAACAGCAACGTGCTCGCGGCCCAACGCGGCATAGAGAGACAAACATGAGAGAGAAACAGAGAGGCAGGCAGAGAGAACAGGGAAGAGAACAGAAAAGTTGATACGACGTCTGTGTGTGTGGGCATGGCATTGCCGCTGATCGCATGGGACTCCGGGAGGAGGAAGGAGGTGCTGCTGGCATGCGGAGGGAGGCCGGCCAAAAGCTTGGATCACCCAAATCTTCTCCGACCGCACGCCTAATTATCCCTTCACCCACCCTTGTCTTCTTCTGTCGCCATCAGTGACCGCTCTTCCAAGCCATTCTGCTTCTCACTCACTCTCTCTAACAAATCGTAACTGACCTTGTAAATACAAGCGGTTAACTAAACAGCGCGTAAGCTAGCACTACCATCTGCCAACTTTTCAATGCACAAGCATAGACAGACATAGACAGAGAGAGATATAGAGAGAGGTCTCTATCAGGCCACGACCACCACCAGCAACTGCAGACCAGCATGATGGTAGTAGATGGGCAGCTATAGATGCTGCCCTGTGAAGTGATCGCATTGGCGTGTGCCATGATCCATTTTCCGTTTCCAGGCCCGTGAAATCTCCCCGACCCCGGCTCCGCTCCTTCTCCTTGCCCAGCTTAGCTGTAGGAGCTCTCTCTCACTGCTTCTTTCCTTCTCCCCCCTCCTTTGACGCGCGCAGGGCAATTGCTCGTCTGTATTAGCTGCTGCGCCTCATCTCCTGCTTCCATTGCTTTGCTCTCATCTTCTGACCGCTGGGCTGCTGGTACTTCACATAGAGCACCACGAGGAAGACGAAACGATCGAGGAAGCACAGCACAGGTCATTAAAAGAAACAGTTTTCTTCGACGTTGTCGTGTCGATTAGTTGTTGGTTTGTTTTTAACTCTGGCCTCCCTCTCGTTCTCTGTCCAGGATAAAAGAAGCCGCCAAGATCTCCAGAACACTCTCTGTGCGTGGTCTGGTGCGTCGTTCCGAAGCACCGTAGGTATGTATCCTCTCTCAACTCTCTTCTGCGACTCTCCGTGTTGATGCTGGTCTCGCTACCACTGATTGATTCTTCGCCATGTTCTTGGTTGTAGAAAGTGAAGGAAGGAGAGATGAGGGAGGCAGAGACCAAGAAGAGCAAAGGTGTTGGATCAACCTTCCACAACTGGATGGGTGAGCCGAGCGGTCAGGAGGAGGACGAGAAGACGCTTGAGCTCAGCCTCGGGCTTCCCGGAGGAGGAGGGCAAGTCAGCTGGAGAACGGCGTCCAAAGACAAGGGGAGGCACTCCACCGACGCCGGCAACTCCATGCTCTCTCTCGGCTACTCAGCTGCAGCTTTCTCTCAACGCTCACAAGGTAGGGCCGTATATGGACACTGCCTGTCGTCTCTGGATCAATTTTTGTTCTTGATCTGGTCGCATTGCATTATGAGACAGTAACGCATACTAGCACAGTGCTCTAGTAAAATGATTCAATACGTGAGAAAGGAAATCTTCTTGCTCCATCAGTTTAATCCTTAGGGCGAGATTGGGTTCAAGCGGCATGATTATTTGTAGTTTTGTTGTGACAAAGGTTGCTGCTTGAGATGCAAGTAGCGTGGCTGTTTTTCCTTAGGAAACTAAAATTACAGAGGATATGATCAAGGCATACAGCATCTCTAAAGTATGGTTTCACATTTTTTTTAGTTGACTAATTTCTTTCACTGATTGTGGTAGAAAACTGTTGCATAGAACTCGATCTCAATAGTTGTGTCTATAAATTTTGTATTCATACTCATTTCTTTCACTGATTGCATGTTGCTTTTAGTGTTTGATAGTAATACGATCTTGTTATCCTTCACAAAATAATAGTATGATCTTGTCGTTTAACTGAAAGTCCTATCATTGGTTCCTGATGTGTGATTGTTTGTTTGTTCCTCTGTTCTTTGGCTCCTCTTGCAGCAACATTTTCTTGGCAAACCTTCTTCCACGAGTTAGTAATAAAAGTGAAAAGTTCTCATCATAACCCCCCTTCTTGTTTGTTCCTCCTTGTTCCTGTGCAGGCAAGGTAAAGGGGTCCCCAACAGCTACAGGGAATGCCCTTGCATCCACCAATAATGACTCCCAGACAAGGTGGGATTCACAAGCCCTCACATGTCAAATTCCACAAGTCTTTTCAGCTTTTTACCAAGAGTTGGCGAGTGTTGCTATGGCCCCCTGATTTCTTTATGCTTCCCATCTGCTCCGGCATGAGTTAAGAGGGAGATGGCTCCATCTCCTGCACTGCCTCATTTTATGCCAAAACCACATCCAGGATTCAAGGGCCGGCTTGATTGTTTGCATCTACCTGCTGCCATGCATGGAAATAGAGCTCCTCCAATTTATGAGATGGAGACATGGAGTTGGTTTTGGCTCTGTGCACTGTTCTTATTTTTGTCGCCAGTCCTTTATATTTCAACCTGCACTGTTCTGTTCCTATTTTGCTCTGCCCCCCTGAACAAAAAAAAAATGCTTTGTTTATTCTAGAAATGGTATAATTGCTCAGAACAAAAGTAGGAAACAGTTTGAGAGAAGCCTATAACATGAGACATTTGGAGCTGGCTAGTCTGCAAATCTTTTCTTGAATTTATTACCACTATAGTCTTTAAGAAGTCATGTAGGATCTTCATGGAAAATAAATATAATATGTTTTCCATGTAATACGATATTTCTCCCAATTTTTTGGAATAATAATAGCTTAAAGTAAGCTTCATTTTTCAATTTGAGGGTGTTTGAATTTTATGGATACAAATTTTTGTTGGAATTATGACAAACTTCTGTTACCAGATACTGCAACTCTTAAAATCTCAATATACTTTAATATCAGATTTCTCAAGTTCTAGGTCAATACTGGAGGAACATGAGTCACTTTGCAACACTCAAGTGTACATTTTTTCAATTAGCAGTACATGTACTGTCAGTAGCTCCGTGTGCACATTCAGTGGCAGTGTCTGATATTTCTGTTTTTATTGTACTTGTATACTCTCTCCGTCCCATATTACTTATCATCCTAGTCTCCTCAAATTTTCTCAATTTACTTATCATCCTCGCATCTCAATATATCTTTCTCTATTCCCGATACATCTCTATCTCTTTCCTTCTCATTTTCAGCATATCTCACCTTTTTCACTACTCTTAATTCCCATGCCCACCTCTAAAACATCAAATAAAAAGGGACGGAGGGAGTATTATTTATACAATGAGACTCTATGCTTTGGTTCTGATGTCCCATTTGTTTTATTATCCAACATCAGATCAGCTACTACCCCAGTTATTGGATGGCCCCCAGTTCGAACGTTCAGAAGGAACTTGGCTACTTCTAACAAAGCATCCCTTGAACAGCAGAACGGGAAGAAGCCTGCCAAACCTGAAGAGATTAAAAGAGCCCCATTTGTGAAGATCAACATGGATGGTATCCCTATCGGCAGAAAAATCGATCTTAATGCTCTTGACAGTTACGATAAGCTTTCTCAGGCAGTTGACAGGCTATTCCGAGGCCTTCTTGCAGGTACATGATCAACCTTGTTTGTCCACTACTATTACCTTCACTTTGATTGCAACATTAATTTCTGGGGTTAAAAATTATATTCGGTAAGTCGGGTTGTTGACTGTTTACTAGTAGTATGTGTCCCAATTGCTGAACTGATTTTTCTGTATGTAGCACAACAAGACCCTCTAGATGGCAGGACCAAGGAGTGTCCTGAGGAAGAGTTGGCAATATCTGGTTTACTAGACGGAACTGGCGAGTACACTCTGGTTTATGAGGATTATGAAGGTGATAGGGTGCTGGTTGGTGATGTTCCATGGGGGTAAGTTATTCTTGCTGCTAGCATTGTATTTCAAGGTTGGATTACATCTTTTCGTAGGTGATCATCTTCAGTTTAAAAGCATTGTTTACTGCAAAGAGTTAGTTCAGTCTCCTAAATTTGTACTTCAATTCATGCAGGATGTTTGTTTCTTCAGTGAAGAGGCTGCGAGTTCTGAAGACATCTGACCTCTCTTCATCTGTGAGCACCTACATCACCCGACCTCTGTTCCCTTTCGAACACGCTGTTAACCGCCATGCTTCGGGAACGCTAACCTTCCGGTTCTCTCTGCAGCTGACTGCATCAGGCCGTAAAAGAGCAGTGGCTGAGTGCTAGTTAAGCTAAGCTCGCGTAAGAGGCGCTCAGACACCCCACTCCACCCCCTACGATGTGCCGTGAAGAAGAAAAGATCTTCTGAGCTTGTATCATCTTCCATTTCGTTTGCGTAGTCTGTTCTGCGACCTGTAGTTTTGGGCTTGCCTGTTCTTGTGTACCATGTGTTTCCTTCTATGACGCTTCCGAGGAGCGATGTGTTTGTGGACGCGATTTGACGTGGCCGTGTTTGTAAATGTTCAGATGGATCTGCTCTGCTCACCCGCTGTGACCTCTGTTAGAAACTGTGGTTTACTTCTGCAACTGCGCAACGATGCGTTATCTTACGAGTCCTAGGGAAGCCATTCATGCCAGGGCTAGTTCACGAAGAGTTTAGCAAGTTGACCAAGCTGCAGATGCTTTGGATGTCGAGGATGAACTTGACTGGTGGCATCCCTGACAGGCTCTCGGCGCTCACTGAGCTGACGTTGCTTCCCCAGTCACACAACAATCTTAACGGCGAAATCCCAAGGTAGGTTTGGGAGCACCAGAAGCAGCGGTACCTGTACCTCTTCAGCAACAACTTCATCGGTGGGATCGGACCCAGCATCACCACCGTCAACATGCTCGAGTTCAGCCTTTCTATGAACATGCTTAGTGGACCAATACCGAAGACTATCGGTAACTTGAGGAACTTGACCGTGTTGTACTTTCAAAAAGATCACTGGGCCGATTCCGACAAGCGTCGGGCTGCTGCCGAACCTCATGAACCTCCGTATATTCAACAACATGCTGTCAGGACCACTCCCGCCTGAGCTCGGGAAGCACTCGCCACTCAGCTAACAGGAAGTTGCCAATAACTTTCTCACCGATGAGGTCCCAGACACACACTGCTTCAACAAGAAGCTCTACGGCATCATCCTGTTCAACAACAATTTCTCCGGAGTGTTGCCATCCAACCTTGGGGAATGCAACAAGCTCAAGTACATCATGTTATACAGCAACCACTTTGTCGGCGAGTTTCCACAGCAGGTGTGGTGGGCGTTGCCGGAGCTGACTAATGTCTTGATACATAACAACAGTTTCACTGGTACTCTGCCTAGTGTGATATCATCCAACATCTCACGGATTGAGATAAACAACCAGTTCACCGGCCCGGTGCCATCCTCTGCACCAGGGCTGAAGAATTTCATGGCAGAGAACAACAAATTCTCTGGCGCATTACCTGTAAACATGTCCAGGTTTGCCAAACTTCAGACGCCTAGATCTCTCAGGGAACCAGATTTCAGTTTCGATTCCAGCATCCGTTTTGTCATTGGTAAGGCTGACAATCTTGAACTTTAGAGGCAATCTGATATACGGTCAGATCCCGGCAGCGATCCGTTACCGTTAGCAATCCCCCAATCTCACAACCACCGGTATTAGGGAAACCAAGTACAGAATCCAACAGACTAGCGATAGTAATTCGGGGAGAAAGCCAAACAAGGGAACAGAAAGTAGGTCAGTCAGGATCCATATTCTCTCCCGTGGGGTTTAAAATGCAGAATACTGCAGCATAAACAGTGAAGAGATGAACAATACTCTGTATTATAAATGTAGCAAACCTACTGTAGAAGGGATACTGTAGTGATATTGTACTGTTCACCATATACTATAGCAGTGAATCTGAATCGCTTGTTCTCAATCGGACGGTTGAGATTTGAGCTAATACCACATCTCTACATTAAAGCCTCAAATGGAGAGGATATGGATCCAATCAGAGATACATCAGGTAGAGAAGTAGAGAGGAAATTTTGGTTTCAGTTGTTTTTATTTTAACCTTTCGTGCATGTAAACTCCCTTTCTCCTTATATTTATAAAAGCCCGGTAATGTTGGACTTTCGAAAAAAATAGAAGCAGCGAAACTGTAGGGAAGGAAGAAGAAGTGCTTTGTGTTTTTGAGGAAGAAGTGCTCTCTTTTTTCGACTATGTTCGATAGCCCCCTCTCCATCGATGCCTGATCCTTTTATAGCCGGTTCCTAAGTTATCCTAAAATGATCGGGTTGCCGCCAGTGCACACTATCCACGATCTCCCCAGCTCACCCCCAGCTCACCGGCATCATACCTAAGGACTCAACAATCTCCATCCCACTATCCTCAACCTCTTGTTGGTGAGGTTCCAAAGCTGCTATAGAACCAGAGGTACGAAGAGGTATGCCACAGTGGACCAGACCCTGAACGTTTCGACATGTCGTTACAGAGAACATAAGCAGATGTCAAATGTCCTTATGTCACGCACAAAATTTTCATTTTAGGATGTAAAGAGTTTTTCCACCTTTCACATTCCTCATGCACTCAAATGGCCATTAAACTTCCAAAATACCTCTTCCCCTTCATATTCCCCACCATATCCACCTTTTTCCTCTTCCGCAAAACCTCTCCACGCCCCCCCTCCCAACCCCTCACATTCCTTCTCACACAGCCAACTCGCGAGCAGTCCTAAATCTTTTGCCTCACATCCACATTCCCGGCAATCTACTCAATAAAATTGAATCAAATTTTGCCAGGAGGTGCGCCTTAAAGTCCTATACAACAGTCCAAAGGACATCTATAGCTTCTGGGATCTTCGTTGCAACGACTGCTGCTCTCTAGTCTAGACGGACCCAGCTAGGGTTGAGGATACCGTTTGAATCGGCGAAACTGATTCTGACCGGTTTGACGAAAACTGTGAAAACCAAAAAAAAATTGGCTGAAAATCGCTCCAAATAGGAAAATAAAAATTTGAACGAAAAGCTATAGTTAACTAGCCGATCTATTGGCCGATTTCTCTGGTTTTATCAGTTTTCAGATTTCAAATTTGAAACCCACTGGTTTCACCGGTTTATCAACCGGTTTTACTGGTTTATCGCCTGGTTTTACTAGTTTTTGAAATTCTAAAATTTTTCAAAATTTTAAACAAAAAATCGATCGTCTGGTAAAACCGGACCGGACTGCTTTCACTAAAAACCACGAAAACCGATCGGTTTTAACCAGTTTTGTAAACCCTAGACCTAGCACATGAATTGGTAATTCCTTTCATGTTGCTCGCAATTTCAACCATCCCTTGATGAGAATCTTATAGCATACTGTGTTTCAAGAAGTCCTCTTCATCATACCTAAAGAATTCGTAAGATTCACCTCGATGCCACCAGGAACATGATTTCTTCATCAAGTGCCGCTGCAGAACCTATTCTTGATCTGACCATTAGATCGCCTTTTCAGGTGAAATACAATCTAAACCATCATGTGTTTATCATGCTCCACAATGTTAGTTACGTTCTTGTTCAAACACTTTCTTGAATCCTATAGTAAATCTGTAGTAAATCATTAGAAACGCACATATCTTTCAGTGATGTCTGTGGACAGACAGATATGTGGCCATCAACAACCGCTTGTTATCAACTAATGCCTTAAAGTTACTTGCTGTAGAATAATCCTTGAGAAGAATGGAAGTCAGAATCAACAAGGTTATGAAGAGAAGATTGAAGACCACTAGGTAACAATTTGAGGCAAGTGTTCTTGATCACATTATACCTAATTAAGATAATATAGAAATTTAGAAAATGCATGCTAGTATTTAACTAGAATTCTACATATGATCTACTAGAATTTTTCTCATTATTCCTTGAAGCTGGTTCATGGTGTATGGGTATAGTGGTAGTAGTTTGTTTTGTATGCTTAGCTTTGCTGTTTTAGTTGAGTTTTGGTACAACTTATACTAATAAAATTGATTAGTGGTATATTTGCAACTTACTCATCTTCATGTTAATGAAAATGATAATAACTTAGTATATAAAGAATCTGAGCAAGATGGGTGGTATGATATGATGTTTTTATATGTTATTCGGCGTTTATGATATGTGCTAGTGTCTGCTCTATATTCTAAAGACCGGTTCATGAATCATGTAACCCGGCTTTACAACATAGCCACAAAGCTTATATGGGTAGGCATGCCCAACTAATTGATTTATTGTCTAGTTTAGTATGCACTGTGTGGCGGTGTAGTGGCGCAAGAGGGGGCTTCAACGGCGGTGGTAAAATAGACTTTATGGATACCATGGCAGTAAAATCTTAGCGGGTGCATACAGGCTGGGTGACACCTTGCTTTGTAGTGATTTTCTGACCACACATCTAAGTAAGTGTGTTAAGTATCGATGGGTACTGGCATAAAGAAGAATTTAGTCCACCTGGCAATAGGGGATGAAATCACGACTTTGTGTTGAAAAGTGTGTAAACTCTTGAGAGATAAAACTGTCATGACAGCCGCGCTCACGTCAAGAGCAGTCTGTACTGTTTTATGATTAGTTTCACTGTATGAGTTAGTTGGTTCTGATTAGTCTTGTTTTGGTAGTCGGGTGAGATTCGATGAGCCAGAAGGTAGTTGTTGGTACCCTGATGAGCTTGGTAGTCGGATATAATTCGATGAGGTCTTTTTGGTTCTTAATTTTTTTGAGTTTATATTTAGAAAATAGGTTGCTTAGAACAATCTAGATGGCATTAGTGTTTTAAATTTCCGTATTTATTTTTGCTTATAGCCATTATATTATCTTTTCTCACACTTGCTGAGTGTTTTATGTATTCACGCGTGTTGTTTTTGTTAGTTTTTTTTCTTATGAATGCTGCTCACTGAAAAGAAAAAGATCAATGAATTGACTGGTAAATTGAAGATGAAGCATGGAAGGTTGCATTATTGACCATGATGTGAGTTAAAGTTTTTAGCTCGCGCTGCTCTTCATATATATATATATATATATATATATATATATATATATATATATATATATATATATGTATGTATGTATGTATGTATGTTCACAATATCTGGTGTGACGCCTTACTATCTTGTTCCCGGTGCTCGCCGGCGTCGCCTTGATCGGCGTCGTGGGGTGCCTTGTCATCCTGCGACGGAAGAAGCGCCAGCAAGACGTGATCGTGTGGAAGATGACGCCGTTTTGAAAGCTCGACTTCATAGAGTCCGATGTACTCACAAGGCACCTCGAGGAGAACGTGATCCGCAGCGGCCGTTCACCTCTGCGGACTGCAGCCGCAGTGGCGCCGGCACGGTGGTGGTCGTGAAGCGGCTAGGGACTAGGGAGCCGTGGCAAGTCGGACGAGAAGTTTGACAAGGAGTTTGACGCTGAGGTGAAAATCCTCGGCGACACCAGGCACAACAACATCGTGAGCCTCCTGCGCTGCATCTCTGGCGCGGACACCAAGGTGCTGGTGTACGAGGACATGGAGAAAGACAGCCTCGACAGGTGGCTGCACCGGCGGGAGAGCCTCGGCGCGCCGGAGCCGCTACACTGGCCGACGCGCCTTGGCATCGCCATCGACGCAGCGAGGGGCCTGAGCTACATGCACCATGAGTGTGCGCAACCCATCATGCACCGGGACGTCAAGTCCAGCAACATCCTGCTCGACCCGGCCTTCGGAGCAAAGATTGCCCAGATCCTCGTCAAGTCCCGCGAACCCGAATGCGTGTCGGCCGTCGGCGGCACCTTCAGCTACATGGCTCCAGGTAAAAGGAGCACTAGAGTCTCCCTCTTAGGATCTCTGGCTTAAAATGACACTTTTGAACTTACACTCCGTGTCTATATTCTGCTTTGTACTGATAGTACTACTGTACATGGTTACTCTGTTTCTGTTGCAGAGTGCGGGCGCGGCGCGAAGGTGGACGAGAAGATCGACGTGTACAACTTCGGCGTGGTGCTGTTGGAGCTGGCGACGGGGCGGGTGGTGAACGGCAGCGGCGCAAAATGCTGCCTCATTGAGTGGGCTTGGTGGCAGTGCAAGGCCGGCGGCCCGCTGCACGACGTCGTGGACGGGAGCATCCGGGACATTGCCGCGTTCGTGCAGGACGTCGTGGCCATGTTCATTCTCAGAGTGATCTACACAGGGGACAAGTCGCCGTCACGGCCGTTGATGAAGGAGTTACTGTAGCAGATGCTGAGGTCGACCGCGCCGCTAGCCTGGCCAGCGCGTGCCAGGACGTCTACAACGACGAAGCGGTGCACGTGCAACTCCCGCCGGGGAAGAAAGGCGATCAACCTGTCAACAGCTCGCTGGACGGTGGGCGAGTGTTTTGGGACGGCGATGACGAGGAGAGCGGCGACTTCGTGGTTCATCCCGTATAAACCTTCCTTTTTTTTTTTGTTTAAGACCTAATGATCAATGCATCATGCTCATGGCGTGCGGGGTTCCGCTGCCGTGTTGCTCGCTCGCTGCCGCGTGGGGCCGGGTCCGCCTGTCAGCCACCTCACGGCAGCGGGCAGTACGGCAGTATAGCTGCTTCTCAAGACATCGAGAGTGAACCGTCCAGAATATCCAAAAACACGGGAAGAAGTTGCAAGTCTTGTAGTGACCAGTGACAAAGGCAAATTATCCTCAAATTGTATCATCCTGTAGTCTTTACAGTCTGAAGGCATCTACATTCGAACTTACATCAACAACGAAATATTTCGTTTGCTACATGACATCAACATTTAACAATGGGAAAACAAAACACTCCTACAGGAAAGCTGTAAGCAGTAGTCCCCGATCAGACGTTCATCATGCTGGTAGCAATTTCCAGGAAATACAGGTGGACATCGTCGTCGGCTCCAAATCCTAATGATCCATATGGGACTCAAACCACTCGAAGATCTCAGCATTCTTGAGGCTGGTGAACTCATGGAACGCATACGCAAGATTGAGCTCCTCGGTGACATGCCTCTCCAGCAGGAACCCCTCCGGCAAGACCTTGGCCTCCTCCGCCGCTTTCTTCCACGGCGTGCTCCTCCCATCATTCTTCAGAAACCCCTTCTCATCCACGAAGCCCTTCCGGCGAAGCACGTCCAGAAGCGCGTCGGCAACCGCGCGGGTCAGCCCCGGCACCCTCTCCGCCAGGAACTCGGCGCTCACGGCGAAGTGGTTGCATTTGATCTCGCGCACCTCGACACGCTTCGCCTTGAGCATGCCAATGCTGTCCGCGACAAGCCTCGCCCTGTCGGCGTCTTTGGGCATGTGCACGAACAGCGTCGGCGGGTACCCCGCCGGGACGGCCATTGTCCCGTAGACGCCCTCCGC
The DNA here is from genome assembly GCA_001602315.1 of Zoysia pacifica. Taxonomy (NCBI): domain Eukaryota; kingdom Viridiplantae; phylum Streptophyta; class Magnoliopsida; order Poales; family Poaceae; genus Zoysia; species Zoysia pacifica. Next base: position 21,550 of record BCLH01002400.1, on the reverse strand, counting down.
GATCATGACGGCGATGCTGCAGAACCTGACCCTGGCCGCGAGCGCGGACACGAGGTACCCGCCCGAGGACGCGCCGATGCCGACGAGCGGGAGCCCCGCGAGCTGGGGGAACTTCTCCTCAGTCCACCACTTGATGATGGACGCGACGGCGGCGAGCTCGCCGTCGCCGCCCTCCCCCGCGCCGTCGAGGGACCAGCACTCCGCGCGGCTGGACACGACGATGACGGCGTACCCGCGCGCGAGCGCGGCGCGCGTGAAGCGGCGCTCCTCGGGGAGCCCCGCGCAGCGCGGGCAGCCCGGGGACGCGTCGAAGAAGTCGGTGGCTCGGATGGTGCACCCGGGCGCCGCGAACAGCACGGCGCGCGGCTTCGGAGCGTGCGGCAGCTGCCACAGCACCTCATTCCCGCTGCGCTGCTCCACGCGCGCGTCGAGCCGGACGGCGGCGTCCGCGGAGGGGGAGGCGGCCAGATGCGGCGCGGCGGGCGGAGGGGCGAGCGGGAGGAGGAGCGCCGTGGCGAGGAGCAGCAGCCCGCAGGTGGCGGCGATTATCGCCGCAGGCCGGCAGGCCGCTGGGATCGCAGGGAGGACGGCGCGCATCCGAGCTTGTGATTAGTGAAAAATGGGGATTGGATTAGAAAGGAGCCGAGAAAGATTTGGGCGACGAGCTGGTTTGACTTGCCTCTCTTGGCGAGAGAGAGCGAGACAGAGGAGTGGTTGACTTGCTCGGGGGTCGATGGGCCTCCATTTCGTTGTGTATTGAGCTGTATGCCGCGTCATTTTGTCGGACTGGCCTGCTAAGGCCTTTTCCTTGTTCACTGTTGCATCAGCGGAGACGCCGGACGGCCGTGCTCGTTCGGTGCAGGGTGGACTTGAACGTGACATGAATCTTATGATGGGCCCTGAATCTTCTGGCAGGCCGTACTTGAACACCAATGTTTGGAGAGTGGCTGTGTGTTGCAGGCTGAAGTGTTCTTGGCTTCCGGCATTTTTTTTTCCCTTGGCCGCTATACTGTTGATCGTACCGACCAGGTCTTATCACGATTCGATTATTTCGCTTTTGGCTAGGATGTTTTCCATCGTTCATCTGCTTGCTGTACAAACATTTTTTCTGCACTGGCGGCCAAAACAATAAAACTATGATGCGGACAGAGACGGAGAGAGACGGGGAGCTACGATTTTGACTTGAAACAGCCGGATTTCAGATTTTCGGGGTCCCTACACTTCAGAAACGACCTGCTCCATTTAAGAACTAGATATCTTTATGAATCTGGTTTAGAGAAGTGTTGGAGGAGTGTTTTTCCAATGGCTTCCTATATTTTTGTTTAGTGACTTAATTTAAAGAATTATTAGAGATGCTCTAAATACATGCGTCTAAGAGCGAAAGACGCTTAATATGAGATGGTAAGCGTATATGCTCGGTACCTAATGGGCGTCCTTTTCACAGCCACACACCAAAAAAAAAAAAGACAGTATCTGATAAGAATCAATCACAGCTAGCTAAGATATAAAGGTGCGTTGTCTCTTTGACTTTCCTTAACCCTATACCTGTTCAACAAAAGATGGTGCATATAGAGATGAATACATATAACAGTTCTTCTGGACATCATTAATTAGCTAGACAGTGAATCGTGATTAGCAGTGCTAGGTACGTATTCTGCAAAGCCATATATACTCTCCCTCTGATTTTAAACTGCTAAACACCGGCTACTGTAAATTTGCACTATCCGACGTCAACCATTTAAAAACTGAAGGTAGTACTCCTTTGTAATGCTTGCCTGGTACTAGCAATATATGAAGAGGCCAAGGTTCATCAAGATCCACATGTGGGTTGAAATCATGGATGGCCGGCGCCTAACTGCTCACAGCCACAGCGGCACAGCCGCCTTTGTAATTCTGCATGTGCATATGTGCCGGTATGGCGCGAGACAAACCAGGGATCGTTCGACATAGTGCGGTTGTGCGGCTCAAGTTTGTTCCTTCTGCGGTGGTGACCTTAACTCGAATCTGCTGCGTCGTTTTCTATCGGAATTCGTCGAAATCTTCACAGTCGCAGAGATTCTCTCTCTCTCTCAGCATCTCTCTCTGGATTGAAACGATCCGCGCCGTACTGGACGGCATAGGTAGAGTGGTAGACGAGGACTCGAGGCTGAGCACTGAGGTACGCTTGCTGCAGGGCCGATACATGGACGGCATGCAGCGCTCTCAGTGACCTCTCTCTTAGCTTGCTTTGTCAGTTATATTAGGATCCGAATTACTGGAAGGACTAATGTTCGAGAGCAAATTGCGAGATGAACCTGAATCGTCTACTGTTATTAATAAAGCCTAAAGAAGCATATTTTTACCGTTTGCGGCTGAGACTTTCTCTAAGAGAATAATCATTCTTCTGGTAAAGCAGATACTGAAGCAGCATATAGGGAGAAATTAAAGTGTGTTGTTCCCTCCATGATCCTTAATGTTGACACATTCGTATAGATGCCGATATACAAAGATGAACTCTCTCTGGTGTGAACACTGTACTTCGTGGATGGAGACAAAAGTAAACACGCAGCAGGCTCCGGGGAATTTTGGTTCCTTGAACCCCATCAGAATAATCAGAGTTTCATTATTGATTCACTCTGCATAAACAAATTTTAATGTATTTTTAAACTAAAATTACTGTTCTAACGACAACAATTTAAAAGCAGAGTTAGACACATAAGCATAGTTTCCGTTGCATGCCTGTTCTACAGCCACATGCAGTATATGCATGCGTGGATCTATTTCTGTTTCCTGAATAGATAAGCTCACCGCCGGCCGATCATGCAAAAAGCCCTAAAACGTGCGTAATTCTCCATGCATCGAAATACGGCCGTGTCGACCCGTTCCACTGTACACACTAGCTGTCGGTCCCGAAACACCCGGCGGTCATGCATTCTACAGCAAAAGTAGCGGCCGCTCGCCGGCGGTCAGGAGCCACGCGACCTGGCAAGGCACACGAAGATTCTACTTGCGTTGATGTGGTCTACGCGTCTCGCGTCGTCGACGTCGGAGATTTGCTAGCTGGGGACCCCCGAAAGGCGGCCAAACGCCCAAAGGGCAAAGCGGGCAGCCAATGCGTCCATTTCTGTAGCTGTCTAGGGTTCCGACAAGCGAATATGTCGTCAACTGCTCTTTTGAGACGACGACCACAGCCGCAAAACTTAGCGCTAGCTTTAATGGGAAAAGACCCATATATCCACATTGCAAATTTATTGGCACACTTTGGTAAAGAGTGGTGTCATCAAGTTATAATGTCATATCTGAAAGTCCATGCGTGCGTCGATCGATATCAATCTCTCTTGCCTTATTACTATCTTATATCGAGAAATGCCACGTAAACTATTAAGCTTTTATATCATGCTGGTCTCTCCACTCTCATAATATGGTCCCACATTAACTAGAAGCCATGTTCTGTGCTAGCTAAGTCCCCGGAGCGAGCTGTGCATTATGCATCGTGATCATGATCGCACCACCTGCTCCAAACCAGGCTGAATCTCGAATGGCCTTTGCCTCGGTAAGGAGGGGCAAATTTCTTAGAGTTGCCAATAACGCTAAGTCAATGACCATTTCTGTAGTTTTCAGTTAAATACTAGGACTAAAAACTTGTGCGTGCTATGCGCAACCTAAAGCTTGACGTCCGTTTAGTAATAGGATCAATCAGGTACATGTAACATTAGTATACTCCATGCAAAGTACATGATAAATTATCTAGTTAATTAGAAGTTTCATGCTGAAAGAGTGAAAGTACGTAATGCCTACTTGTATGTCACATAGGCTTTTCAATTCTTCTTAGTAGTTTATGTATTACATAATTATTTCTACAGAAAATTAAGTATTTTAACTAAATATCACTTATGCGTAGATGAATAACTCTTTCGATCCATAGGCACAGTAAGATGTCCCCTCAAATAGTCAAATTAATTAAGATGAGCACGTGCCACTATATATAAAAACGGCTCTCTAATATAATAGTCCATACGTCCCGATTTATAAATTGTTTTTGTCCAAACACGAAACTAATAAAAGTGGAAAAGATAGGATATATAGGAAATAAGGAGGAGATAAATAAAGATGAAGAAGTATTAGAAAGAAACAAAGTTATATTGGAAAAGTCAGAACGACTTATAATCTAAAAGAACTGGAAAACTTCAGAGTGACTTATAATTATTATGATAGAGTAAGTTGGAAACCATACCGTAATATAGCCCTATAGGCGCACTTTCCATACGTTCTTGCAACAAAGGTGTGTTTCGACTTCCACCGAATGATGAAACATCGGAGTCCACAATCTGTTCCACTGGACGGAGAGTAAAGGCCAAACCAAGCAGAAATTGAAATGAATATGCAAAGCGAGACACCATACAATTCAAATATTCCTTTACTCTAGCCAGGAACCGATCCCAGTCAATATGTTGAGTTCACTGTGAATCTCTGCACGGAGCAGAGCCGGCCAGAAGTTTTTGATCCTCGATGGATATCTTTTGTACCAAAAGCGAGTGAGAATCCATCGCGCCATCCACTAGCGAAGCTACTTGAGTTCTACCTAGTGCATGGGCACCATGATGCAAACCAATTTTCAATTGTTATCATCAGTTTTTAGTCCCAGGTGCACAACGTTAGAAAAAATAGGTGCCCCATGGCTCAGCCCAGTCCAAAACCTCACATATTCTTTGACCTTTTCGATTCAGTTTTAGGTAAAAAAAAATTTGTAACTTTTTATATCTTTACAAGTTGTCTATCTCTAGCTGCTTCATTTTGTTCATGGGATTATATCTTTTATTTGTATTTACTCTTTATTTTAATTGGTAGATTTTTGAATAAACCTAAAATATTATGAATTGTCCTTTGCATTGATCTCGAGGCTTAAATTGTTTTACCTCTTAGGAGTTAACTCCCCCGTCCAAGAATATAATAGTATAACTTGTTCAACAAATACACGTATTTGAGATGTATGAAAATAATAAATGAGAGGTAGTTGCATATAGTTGAGAAGTTTTTTGTGTGATAGAAATAGGGGTATAATAGTCTTTTCATTCTATCTTTTGTTTTGCATTGGAAAATATTGGAATATCTATATTCTTAGCAGAAGTAGTAAAGCTTCTTCATTAATTATTAATTAGTGTATCATTCAATTCGGAAGGTAAATATTGAGTTTTGGCAGGTAACACTAATCAGGGATATGAGTTTCTATATATTTTCTGTTTAAATCAACAGTTGAAAAATTGAATCGTATTTTACCTATTAGATGTGAACTAGCAGCACTTAGTCTACTTTATAACGGCTCTTTTAATTAATAGTATGTCATTATTTATTTAGTTAACTACTTACTACATCCTTTCATAAATTTTTGACACTTTTAACTTTTAGATGTTATATTTGGCTATCTGTTTTATTCAAAAATTTTTGTAAAAATATCATTTGTTTTATTGTGAATAGTTTTATCATAAGAGATAATTTAAATATAACTAATTTATTTTTATATTTATAAAAAAAATTAAATAAAATAAATGGTCATATATGCCTAAAAACTAAAAGTGTCAAGTATTTAAGGACCGAGGTAGGAAACATAAGTTATATAGCATAGCTTTTATCATGTGCCATCCCAATTGCCGAAAGAATATTTCAGCGGGGCCCTCAAGGCTCGATCACTACCGCGGAGAATACCCAGCATCCTCTCCAAGGTTCCAACGACTCCAGCTAGGTCGTCAAATTATTCCATGCGCGCAAATGATTTTTCTTATGGCGGCATGCATGCCGCTTTCGGCACTATAAATATCACAGCACACTTGCGGCTTGTAGCATCAGACCTACAAGCAATATCAGCACCAGGCCCGTACTCCAGGATTCACGGTACACACCTCCAACTAACAACTGAAAATGGCCAACGATTCCTTGGTTACATCCCGTGTGATTGGAGATGTCCTGGACCCCTTCTACACCTCCGTCGATCTGACGGTGCTATTCAACGGCATGCCGATTGTCAGCGGCGTGGAGTTTAGAGCCCCCACTGTCTCCGAGCGACCGAGGGTCGAGATTGGAGGAGATGATTATAGAGTCGTGTATACTCTGGTAAGTGATGATAATAAGTTTAGACCATGCGGTATTTGATCCATGCGTGGAAATAAAGCTTTTGGTATTTGATCCATGTAGATATATATCTTTTGAACAATGTTATTTTAATTCGTGCATGCATGTGTTCATCCAGTGGCGGACCTTCCATGATTCATTGAATACCGAAAATTTTCACCAAAGGATGAAGCTGCATGCATGTGTATCTTGCTAGCATATGTACATATAAACAATCAATTAGACTCAAATAACCTTGACTCGGTACACAGTGCAAAATTTCAAGAAATGAAGATTAAAAAAATCGTCCATCTAGCCTTTTCCCAAAATTTCTTCTGTTGAATTGAATTAGCACAAATTGCATGAGCAGTTTTAAATGCATGGATTTTTTTTATTACAACTTGCCATTGAAGTTCTTAGTCTATTACTTATTTTGATATTGTGAATATATAATGCCATAGGTGATGGTCGATCCAGATGCTCCCAACCCAAGCAACCCAACCCTGAGGGAGTACTTGCACTGGTGAGTGCACTAATAGACTCTCTTTGGAACACATGAATTTCACAGGAAACACACACGAAATTTATAAGAATTAATTTAATTTCAAAAAAAATTGCAGAAAACAAGAAAAATTCTTGTGTTACAAAGGAGCCTTAAGCTTACCCTACATGCCTCTCTTAGCTACGGCTATGTCCGTAGCTTTGCACACGGTTTTGTTGGCTTGACGCCCACGTATACATACGCAAGTTGTGCATAGCTCCGATCTGATCCATTGATTTGGATCCGAGAGGTGCATGCACGAGCACACGTATATCTAAGGGCCAATATAAGTTGGCACTCGATTCATGATTGCCTTGTTGATACATGCACCCATATCGCATGCTAACATTCTATCGTTTCATGGCCATGCGTCGCAGGATGGTGACGGACATACCTGCGTCGACAGACGACACTCATGGTGAGCGATCGATACCCGCGTGTGCATTCCAATTGGACACTGGTTAATTTCTCTGCGTCTGGGTGTGATGGATTTTCGATTCATGCAAGTAGCTCGTCCTGACCACAAGAATAAAAATCAGCTGGCTAGCTAGCCATTACGTACTAGGCTACTAGCTGATCAGCACAACAAAGTGATCTCGCATCCATACCTTCAGCCACATCAACTTTCAAAATTTCTAGTAGAAGTAGCTAACTTGTAAAGTTCTTCTTTTGTCGAACTGGTGGAATTTTCTAGAAGTACCTTGAAGTTCACATGTAATTTCTTGCTGGATACATTACCATATACAAAATCATTATAAAATTGATATTATCATTAATATAACAATCCTAGTTTAAAAATAAACTAAAATTGTTGTTTTAATGTTGTCAATTTAAGAATGGTATTAATAAAAAACTAAGAATGGATGAAGATCCTGTGATTATTCACAGAATAAGCAGAAGTTGTGTCAAACAAAGATGGATACAGAACCGGTGCTGCAGCAGAACCGGTCCTATGTTCATTTTACCTGTTAAAAATAATCATCTGTTAGCAAAAATAAAAACTTAAATTTTTATCTAATTTTATTTGTTTTAGCATCTGCCAAAAAATTTAGCACCAGACCTAAGGTAATCTTGGCTCCACCACTGTCAAACATGGCTGAAGTATCTCTTATTGACACATCTGTACACCTATTCATCATTTCACTGTGCACGCATGCTGATGTGCTGTATCGATGGCGCGCAAGATATGGCAACGTGACCTGGGGTTTACTTGTTGCAGGACGGGAGGTGCTGTGCTACGAGCCGCCTGCTCCGACGACGGGCATCCACCGCATGGTGCTGGTGCTGTTCCAGCAGCTCGGCCGGGAGACGGTGTTCTCGCCGTCGAGGCGCCACAACTTCAGCACCCGCGCCTTCGCCCGCCGCTACAACCTCGGCGCGCCAGTCGCCGCCATGTACTTCAACTGCCAGCGCCAGACCGGCTCCGGCGGCCGCTGGTTCACCGGACCCTATACCAGCCGCCGGCAGGCCGCCTGAGGCGACTGATCAATCGAAATCGACATAATAATGAAGCATCTTACTATACAGCAGTATTACGTACGTGTCCTCTAAACACATGCGTAAGTGCATGCTGGCATGGCAGTGTTTACATGCATGACCCTGCTTGTGGTAGAATAAACGGAGACAACGCGACATACTACATAGTCGCCAAGAATATGGTAGATATCTTGTCTTTCCCGTCTTTAGTTACGCAGCGGATGCTGAATTCGTGTAATAATAAATTAACAGTGTCCACTTTCTAAGGGAAAAGAGGCATGGTGTGGTATAAAGGTATGTGTATCAATGTGTTGTTTGTATGCAAGGAAACAAATATATAAGCCATGTAGAATCTGTGAAAGTGCAAGAAACGATCGAGCGATTATGGCAATGTATTCTATTTGGAATTTTGGATTGAACTTCTGTACATAAACACATGAATCAACAGCAACACCACCCCCCCCCCCCCCCGCGGAGCGGTTCAGCATCAAAACTTCAGAAAAATAAGGAAATTTATTTGTAAGCCACTGGAAATTAAAACATGTGTTTAAAATGTTTTTGTCTATAGAAAATGGACTAATGTTATGACAAATCACCCAAAAAAAAGGTACATAGATTGTAAATGGACTAACCCGTACTATTGGATTGTAAATGATACTTCAAGACAAATGTTATTGGGCTTGCTACACGCATCATTGATATCACTTAGGCATGAAAATAGCAAAGACGTACATTGTACAGATAAGGGAGCGGCAAGTGTAGAATTCCAGGGCACAATTAGCTGGCTTTCAATGGCACCTAACATCAAATTCTTATGATTTTGTACATGTACACCTAGTGGTAGTAATGGGCAGATAATCTTGATTTAGCCTACTCAGGTGCGGGGCTCATAAAAGGTTGGGGCTAATTTAATTTGAACAATATGATTGTATCCACATCAGTATATCAATTGAACCATTTTTTATCTAACATACTTATTAAAAAAATGTTTATAACTATGATAGTTTCATCTAGAGTTATGGAACCAAAAAAAAAAAATGATTCCCATCTGAAATAATCTCCATAGTCATGTATGCATAAGAAGTTCAATCAGGATGCACAATATAGGGAGGGAAAAAACCTTTAGAGACTGGAGCTTCACCATCGATCACAACCGTGTTAATTCGAGAAATTTATAGAGCAAAGCTAACTTTGCAGGGTGTCCACTATCTGCAGCTGCAAATACAATAAAATAAGTACTACAAACTTGTAAAAAAATTGTGATTTAAGATTTGTGAGCAAAGACATCTGGTGGCTTCCAAAAGAACTTGTATTGATCATATATTTGAAAATTATTGGCCGTTTGAAAATGCTATAACTCATGAAATGCAGAAAGAAAATGGATAATAAAAAAGATATAGAAATATAAAACACATGCCTGGATAGTGAGCTTTTTTAGGTTGCATAGTTCTGCTCTATCTGTCACTCCAAATATTTTAGCAATTTCTCCAGCTACATATAACCCCTTGTTCAGAAAAGATAACGAAGCAGTTCAAAAAACAAAACGACAACGAAGCAGTAAAAATGCCAATAGCCTACATTTTCAAAAGGAAAAATATAAAGAGAGACAGGAAAGCAGGGGAGCCCAGCAAAACCACATCCGGTTGCAGTCGTACTGGCACGAAAATTCAAACTAACTAAACAATCATAATCTAGAAACTTAAATAATTGATGAACAATATATGAAACCTACAGTTGCAGTTTTCATCCACAAATAGGACAAAGTCACTCCCATCAATACTGCAAAGATGTAAGCCATTTCAAGTAGACCAACACATCCAGAAAAATTTGTTTCAAAAGATAGCAATTTTATTAGAGCAACACTAGTAATAATGAAATCAGTGAAATAAAAGGAGGGGAGGTGGAGCGGAGACAAATATCGACTTCACAGGTAATTGGATGGTAATTTGACCAGATAATCTAAGGGGAATTAAAAAATTTATGACCTGCAAAGGAATCTCATTGTTAAGGCCGCAAGTTGAGTACAATAAACATACCATATACCATGGAGATAAGCCACTACTCCAGAATGTCAAAGCAGCTCACTTGAGAAAATAGAAGGCAAATTTAGCTGCAAAATTGAAATGCAGATGGAAATACTCTTAATCTTCTGTGCAGTAAAAATAAATAAAAACACGACTTGAATTTCAAAAATTAAACTTTCCAATCTGAAGAGATAGTAGCACAGAAAAAGGATGTTCTGAATTGCACATTCGTTTCCCGACACACAGAGATCCTAAAAGATTCACTATCAGTAATGCAGATATTCTTTGTACATACGCGAACACCAAAATCATATGACACACTCACTGTATTTTAGAGCTGAATAATCCTAACACTGCGGTTGAACAAAGATATAAACATGTGTTTCTGAAAATCACAATCTCTATCTTCTCTAATTATACTTCCTAGGCCAACTTCTCAACGCCAGATTGCCCTCAATAAAAGACAATCTTTTGAAAGTGAATGATACTTACTAATTCTATAGCTTTGATCAAAAGGAAAAGTGCCTTACCAATCAAGCCTGAAGGCTCGGGCACCTAAGGCACCAACCTACAGTCAGGTCAAAGCAAGTCACGTCAAAAAGCAGGCAGGTTCTTTTACGCGGCGGCGCGACCGTCCGTTCCATCGGCGAGTTTCTGGAGCGCCACCCTCAAAGTCTAGACCCGTTGTTTCAACCCTCGGCGAAAATTGCTGCTCCGGTGCATCAAATCAACCAATCGGCCGCAAATCGGCCGCAAAATCTGTGATCTTCGTCCATCGGCACGAAAGCAAGCCGTCCCATATGTTTTTTTATTCTTTCATCTGGCTGCTTCCGCTATAGAGATGCACTGCACCGTGCAGATTCCTCGCTGCCCGATCTGGTGATGAACGCCTCGTCCCCCGGAGCAGGCTTCTACTTCTGCGGCATGCTGGTAAGTTCGGCTTCCCTTCCTTTCCTCTCCCTGTTCATGGCTCAAAGGCAGCACTCTTTTTTTTATTTTTATGGGACTTACAAATGATTGTTGAGAGCAGTGCCACCTTTGGATCGATAGCTTTGATATTTGGATTAGATGATATGGTTTTTGGCTTATGCGATTAGGTATTCTGGTGGATCCCATCATGGTTTGTGTTCTAGATATGGTGCTCCGCTACAAGTCTCTGGGTTTCTACCCTGGTGAGTTTCAGTGGTGGTGTTGAGGCGCAGATTTCCAGTTAGTTCTGTTTTTAATCAAAACGAGTGCAGCGAATGTCTGTTTTTGTATTATTTTCCCTGACATAATTATGCAATCCGGTTCCGGTTGATTGCTTGATGTTTGGTTCTCCGATATTGATTAATGTTTGCTCTTGTCGGGATCACGTACCCCGGGTACCTAACAGATCGCTCAAACGAGAGAAAGTCGAGGGTCGGATGACACGGGCTCCGACCCCTCCGCAACGATCTACGACGGCTATCGCATGGCCGCGCAAGGGCGCGAAGACCCCGGACCCTGAGGATAACACCCGGGAGCGACCCCCAGAGGGCAGGTACCGCGTTATGGCACATTAACTCTGGGGATCAGCTGCCATCCGTTCCGACGAGACAGGACGAGGTTCACCAAGGCGACACTCCAGCAGAAAGCTGCGACGATTGCCAGACACGATGGGTCAGCGCTGTAGCTAGCACAGCGGCGCCGGACAGGCATCATGGTACCCGCCGACATGCCCGACGTGACGGGTCATG